>BHFT01004014.1:10645-59012 GCA_004320025.1 Laticauda laticaudata | reverse complement strand
TCTCTCTCTCTCTCTCTCTATATATATATATATATATATATATATATATATATATATATGTATAGGTATGTATGTATGTAAATGAATATGGATAAGTTGATGCCACAAACCACTACAAAAATTGTAAATATGATTTGTTTTTAAAAGTGTAAAACTTAATAAAATGTATTAATAATTTAAAAAAGACACGGCAACCATCATAAATGGTCATAAAGTGTGAAAAATGGCCGCAAGTCACTTTCTTCAGTGCCACGGTCACTTTCTTCAGTGCCATGGTCACTTCCAATGGTCACTAAAATGAACTGTTGAAAGCCAGAGGGCCATCTGTACATGGGGCAGCAACCCAAAAGATCAAAGGATCCTAGACTCCATTTCTGAGATAGCTCCACAAATGGCAAGACAACGCAAACAGCTCTCTTCCCAGAGCCTGGGAGTGAAGCTTGTTTGAAGGACAATGTTTGATGGATGGAGGAGCTGTGTCAGGCAGTCCTTGTACAGCCTGCCAGGAGACAATGTGTGCAAGAGTTTCCATCTCAGTCATAAGGTTCCACTTTAGTGTAGCAAAAAAGAAAGAAAGAAAGAAAAAAGCATAGGAGTTCATTTAGTTTTTTTTTTTAAAGTGTGCACAGAACTGAAAACCTTTGCTGCAGAAAAAACCTTTGCAAACCACATGGTTTATTTTGAGAGGCATCATCGTGCAATATCCCATTGTTTTCAGCTCCAAAAATACCTACTGAACCTTTATTTATTTTTTAATCTATTCTTATCAAAGTGTATGCTGCTAAGATACAGAGCAGGAAAAAAAGAGGAAGAAACCAACCACTTCACTGATTTAAAAAACGAGAAGAGTGCAAAGAGACAAAGAAATGACTCATAATTTCTTATTAAGGAACTGTTATACTAAGAATACACTCAGGGGCACTGGTGTCAAATTTGCAATGTGACGTATCGTGATGCTTTTTTTTCCCTTCACGGAGATGGGGTGGGCATGGCCTGCATGGGACACATCCGGCCCGTGGGACGCCAGTTTGACACACAACCCCAGCATAAGAGTGTCAACTGAAAATAATTCAAAGCCAGCTCATCAGTACCAGTGCATTATTTGCAACACGCTGGTGAGTGGTTTTCTCTTCCAGTTACTTGATAAGATTTCCACTACTCCCTTAAATCAGGCTGTTCATATAAAACAAAAAACCTAAGTGGATCTGTGTATCATAAATACTTAAGCTCAGTTCCAATATTTAAAAAAAAAAAACATGTGCGCTTGTCAAGTGTTGTTAAGCTGGCAAATTCAGGACACAAGAAGCAGTTGGATTAAATGGAAAAATCTTCATCAGTGGGAAGGATCTTGAAAGCCTTCCAAAACAATTTTCCAGGTCAACCTATACCAATACCTATACTTGGCTATTTTAAGTCTATTTTAAGACTTGTGGACTTCAACTCCCAGAATCCCCTAGCCAGGATGAGGAATTCTAGGAGTTGAAGTCCACAAGTCTTGCCCAAATTTGGAGACTCCTGATTTATACCTAGCAGATTTAAGATGGGAGTTAACTTTGTGTCTCTTTTGCACACCTTCCCCTTTCCCAAAGTTATGAATTGGTTCTGTAATAGGTCTTTCCTTCCTCAATCTCTTGCTGCCTTCTCTGCTTCCATAATCTGCAAGATATTTCTTCGTCCAGTATTCTGAAAAACATTGCTGGCTAAGGAATCCCTGGAGTTGAAATCCAGCCATCTTAAAATTGCCAAGTTGGAAAAAACACTGTTTGTAACCACTCTCTCAAGCCACTATTTTGCACCTGTTTCTAGAATAGTGGTTCTTGGGAACCTAGAGTGGGGAGAAAATAGACACCAGGGGGCAGGCAGGCAGAAAAAGAAAGAAGAATACTTATTAGAAGCATTTAAGGGTTTATTGCAGGGGTCCTAATCCCCGGTCCATGAACTAACTATGGTCCATGGTATGCTAACAAATGGTCCACACCAACAAGCAAGGTCCACTCTGTGGTTTATTGGGCATCTCTGAATGCCTCCAATTTCAGAGGCCTTGTTGAGCGACAGCTGTTTCTCCCTATCTCTCAGAAAGATTAGAGGGAACTCATTTTACTTGCTTTGGGGAAAGTTTGAGGGGATCGTAATACCCCTGGCAATTTATATGGGGTTGATTTGGGACATGTGCTTTTGGAATTAGGATGATCGTTGGTACGCACAATAAAGTCAACAACCCAGCAGCAATCAACCTTTCAATCAATGACGTGCTGGTCTTTTTGATTTGCCTGTGTTATGCTCACCAAAACTCATGTTGGTTTGTAATTCCCAATCATGACACCCTTGGATCCAACCAAACAGAGATTTTGATCCCTGGAAGACCTGGAAGCAGGTCAGCACTGAACATCCTAATTGAAGCCAATTTCTTCTTTCTCCAGGCATCTACCCCACACATGTACTAAATGTAGAGTTCACCCTCTTCTCTCTGTGTTGATTCCATAAGAAGGTCATTCATAAGATACCAGGAATTAAAAGTGCTGACTAATACAGAACATACTGTCTTAAAATCACAGTGTTTTTATTGTAACTGCCCAAAGGGGGAAAAAAACTCATTTATCAAGAAGAAGTTGGTTGACGAGAACAGAACTTGTACTTCTGAGAAATTCAGAAGTACACAGAAGTTAGGGTCACCCGAAAGACTGAGCCAAATGCATGGCTCAGATAGCACTGTCCTTGAGACCAAGCCACCACAGTTTGGGAACTACGTTTCATAGCTTCATGTACTACGTCAACCAATTATTCTGGCATTTAAACCAGAATGGATGGCTTAGCTTGATGGGACTAATCTATAAGTCAGGGTTAAGAAGGGTTTTCATGCAGGGTTTTAATGCAATGGATGAAAAAAAAAACCAGGTATGAAAATGCACATTGCAACTTAGGTAACTTTTGTTGTTCACACACCCCATTTCTGAGGTGATGTTCTTGGTGCTTGAGGCAATAAACAGATTGAGAGGCATAACTGGAAAAGAGTTTCCCCCTTACAGATCTCCCTCCATGCTTTATACACAACTGTATAATGTGAATAATATAAAATTTCCATTCATAAGTTACTCAACCTTTGAAATGATCTAGCATCCAATTCAAAAATTTTCCTTTGTTCATAAAAATATTGTGTGCACCTGTGTGTGTGAGTGAGTGAGAGAGACAGAGAGAAAGAGAGAGAAAATGACAGGAAGAGAGAAGAAGGAGAAAGAATTAGGGAAGGGAAGAGACAAACAGAAAAGAGAAATAAAGAGAGAGAGGGCGAAGGAAAAAGAAAGAAGGAAGAGAGGGAGACAGAGTGGAAGGGAGATGAAGGAGAGAGGGAAAGAGAAGGAGAGGGAGGAAAAGGAAGAGGAAGAAGAAAAGGAACAGGAAGAAGAGGAGGACGAGGAGGAAAAAAATGGCTTAGAATGACAACTCTGGAGAACATCTTAAACCTTAAACACTTAAACCCTTCTCTAACCCGACCCCAGCCTACCTCGTAAGACCAGACACACTGCACTCCTGCAAATCTCCGTACGCATCGGCCGATCTCCACGTCCTCATGGGTGGTGTACATCTCTTGAAGGCATTTCCCAATGTGAGGGACCATTCTCCGAAGCACTTCTCGGCTCATGATTACTCCTGGACCCCCCATGCAGAAGTTCTCTCCAGGCTCCAGGGCTAGTTTCCCCATTTCTTCGGTCGTGCCTAGCCCAGTCTGCCCCAGGAAGAGGGGCTCGCTGCTATTCAAGCTCCGCAGGAAGTTCTCCAGCTTGTCTCCTTTCACGTAGACATCATCGTCCGCTCGCATGAACCACTCGTATTTGTCCAAATAGTGGTCATGCATGTACTTGAGCATCATGAACGATTTCTTCTGCGGTGGGTAAGAGTCATCTACGCCAGGTAGTGACACAATGGGGATCGGAAGAGACATATCGGAGCCCTCGCTGGAAAAAAACTCCACCTTCCCAGGGATTGCGCTGGACCATGTTCTGTAGAGGAAGGAACCAAAACCAAGTTAAAAAAATAATACTGTGTATTTTTAGCTCATTTTTCAGGCTACAATTGCTTAGAAGATAGTGATAGATAGATAGATAGATAGATGGATGGATGGATGGATGAAGGGAAATTGAATGAAAAGGGAAATTGCCTTGATAGGATTTGAGAGAGAGAGAGAGAGAGAGAGAGAGAGAGAGAAAGAGAGATGGATAAATGGGACAGGAGGAGGAGAGAGGAGGGAGGAGGCGATGAGTAAAAGAAGAATTGTCTTGGCGCTGCATTTAAAGGGCTAGTGCCCACTGGCGCCACGGACGCAAAATATGTCATAAAGGACACACAGCAGATGAGCAAATTTTGGGGGTGGCTCCATCCGTTGTCATCCGCGCTTTTAAAAAAAGTGCGGAAATTTTGCATAAACAGAACAGAAAGAATGGAAAAGAACAGACGTGCGGGTAATATGTAGCTGGGGATGTTAAACGGATGTTCATAGGAAGCCTCGCGGATGACACCTCCGAAGGGGTTCCGGGGGAGAATTTCGAAGTGGATGCATAGGCGGATGAAGCGGATGCATCACGTAACACATAAAGGAAAGAAAAGGGGATGCTGCGGGGATGTATATCGGATGCAAACGCATCCTTTCTATTTCCGTGCTACTTACGATGTATAGATGTTCCATGTACCCTTTCTTTCCTCCCTCTTTCCGTTTTCAGCTGCAGCGGATGTGAGTTGCGAGGATGGCCAGAGGATGCAGAGAGGATAGCAGTGGACGTTTAACGGATGATAAATGGACATAGAATGTTTGTTGTTCGTATGTCGCGGATTTACATCAACACGGCGGAAAAGTGCACCCGTTCACAAAGTTTTGCTGCAGCTCAAAACTCGGGTGCGCGGAAATGAAATCGCAGTGACGGATGCTCGACAGATGAGAGTGTTATGATAACATGTATCAGTGAAGTACACAATGGATTGCATCGCGTTTTGAGCTTTTTTTAACATTTTACATCCTCTTTGCATCCGTAAGTGCAGTGGGACAGGGCCTTTAGTCGATGAACAAGATGACACTATGGGAGCAACATGACCACTGAATCATGGCATTTTAGCAAGCTCTTTACCCTGAGCTTTTTTTTTTCATTCAATGCTAAAATAGTTTACCCAATAATTTTATTAAAAATCAATTAGTAATGTTAATTTCCTGAATTAGGTTGTAGTCATTTTAGAATTTTAGAACTAAGGTTAGTTAGTATTCTAGATCCTGGAACTTTAGCACCAAACACCTGCTGATAATGAGAAGCAGTAATGGCTACAAGTTAGGAACATAAAAGAACTCAAAAGAGAAAGACCAAAGGGAAGAACAAGCCTGAGGAAGAACAAGAGAAAATTCCAAGCATTCAGAAACAAGATGACAACACTGAACTGAATTAAAATACTTTATTTGGCCAAGTGTGATTAAACACACAAGGAATTTGCCTCCAGCACAAAAGCATTAGGTGTATATGAAAAGCAACAGAATAACAGTAATACCAGTAAACTAATACCAATAAAAGGAGGGAGTAAGGATAGATAATAATACTACACCACACTAGATGTGTAAATGCTCATAGACATTAGACAGCACTGTGAGAATTAGATATTCAGCAGAGTTATGGGATGAGAGAAAAAACTGTCCTTGTGTCTAGTTGTTTTGGCATGCAATGTCCTACAGTGGCGCCCCAAGAGGAGATGTTGAAACAGTTTATGTCCACAATGTGAGGGATGTGAAGGTAGATATCTTCTCAGTCCTCCCAAAAGTGCTTTTTCAAGAGGCAACTGGACTTCCTGGTTTTTCTTTGATGACGTCTCACTTTTCAACCAAGAAGCTTCTTCAGCTTTGACTTTCCTCACCATCCAGTCAGAGCTGAAGAAGCTTCTTGGGTGAGAAGCGAAACGTCTTCAAAGAAAAACCAGACAGTCCAATTGCCTCTTGAAAAAGCACCTTTGAGACAATCATGATCTGGATGACTGAGAATCTCCATAGACACTTCTCCTCCTTCTGATCCATGCAATATACAACCTTCTATAGAAGGCTGGCTGGTTGCAACTGTTCTTTCTGCAGCCTTGGCTACCCGTTGGGAGTCTGTAGCCATCCTGTTTGGTTGCTGTACAAACCAGACAGTTATAGAACGAACTCAATTTAAAAATTCAATAATTCCTCTGAAAATTTATATCAACAGAAGGTGGAGAATTTTTCTTGGACACTGGTAGAGAGACAGTGTTCTTTATTCATCCAAAGTGCAAAGTTAGCTTGGAAATCAAAGAGCAGGCTTACAAACGACATCAGTTGCTTGAAGCATCTGCTTCAATGGTAGACCCGGCTGTGTAAAACCATAATATTTATTGTCTAATCCTTCAACTCCTGATTTTTCTTCTTCTTTTAACAACACCTGGGTGAGCAATTCTCTTGAAAGCTGAAGCAAACAACTCTTGCTAAAAATCCACATGGGGGTGGGGGAGGATCTTTTCGAATTGTTGGGGTTTTTTTACTCTTGCTAAGAAAGTAGTAAATAGTAGAAGGCAAAAAAAACCAAAACCAAGATTACTTCTTCTCTCGCTGAAACTCACATTTAGGAAATGGACTTCCCCTCTCTCCTAATTAAAGAGAAACTTCCTTTAAGAGACATTAACCAGATCAAAATTCCTCCAAAGGTATGATAATAAACTTTCTAACACAAAAAGAAACTAAAGGCAGAAGCTGAACAAAAGTGCAACCCCTGGGTATAGAACTATACTCAACATCCGGTATTAAGTTTGCATGCTCTCTCTCTCCCTCCCTCCTTCCCCTTGTCTTTTTAATCATCTGTTCTTTAAAGCTGGCTTCAACTGCAGTGCTACTTTACAAGAGTGATCTGCCACTTTCCCCTCCACAGAGAAATCCATCTGATCAAGTGGTGAGATTAGGTTCTTTCTGGCTCCTCCTATTTAATGTCTTATTTTCATGAGAACCAGTTAATTGCTCTTCTTCATACCATGAATGATTCACTGCAAAACCGACAGACAGTAAGAAAACTGCTTCAACAAAGGCAGACAGTTTGAGTTTCAAAGTTTCTGTCTCTTAAAGAATTTGGCCCCCTTCAAAGGAAAACCACCTCCCACCACATTCGCTGGAGTTGCAAGAAGGTGAAATAACTGTAGCAGCTCCTGGAAAACCACAAGTTCCTCATTCTTACTGGAACTCATATCTATGCCCTAACATTGTGATGTGTCTGTTTTGACACCAAGGAACCCAGCAGTCCTGAGACCTCGGTTACAAGGACCCGGTTTAGAAGAGCAGGCAGAACTGGAGGGGAGAGTTAAGAGAATCATCAGCCTGGAGTCATTACATTCCCACAATCGGTCTAAGTCGGGGTGTCAAACTCAAGATTCAGGGCCAAATGGCCCTCCCAAGCTCCATTTTTGCTGGCAGAGGGAAGTAGAAAATGAAGTTTGGGAGCCCCTTTTCGTGGGCAGCACCCTTGGGCCATCACAGATGCCCCCAAAACGAGTGATGTTGATTTGGCCACACCCACCCTGGCTCTCCAAGGTCAAACACAACCCTGATGCAGCCCTCAATGAAATCAAGTTTGACACTCCTGGTCTATGTCCTTTTGAATTCCATTGACTCTTATCTAGTATCAATTTATTGTTGCCAATTTAATGTCAAATATCAGATGACTAGATTCTTGCTGGAGCAATAAATCTTAACTGTAACTTTATGAATGGTACTCATTCTTTTCATCTGACACCAGGTAAGGAGAAACCAAAATAAATAACCCAATACAGGTAGTCCTCAAATTTCAGCCACAATTGAGTTCAGAATTACAGTTGTAAGTTATGCCAATCATTGCAAGACTGATCTGGTTTTCTGAACTTTTTGTGATAAGTTGTTAGGCGAATCTATTGTCCACAATGGTTTTTTTTTTCTGGAAGCTAGACATAAATGCCAGTTTCCAGCAAGTAGCAGAGTAAACCATAGTCATACAACAACAGGACACTGTAAGTGGCTATAAAAGTAGTCTGGTTGCCAATCACATGACCACCAGGAGGGACAGCCATCAGAACTTTGAATCCGGGTTATTAGTATCTTTTCTTTGGGGGAGGGGAAGTCCTTCATATCTTGGAGCAGCTAAGCAACCAGTCATAAGTTGAGCACTATCTGAATGGTGTTATTAGAAGTAAAATATTACAGAAAGTCAGCCAGCGGGACTTTGTGTAATTAAGGCCCATCCATTGTGCTTTGTACACCACAAGTTAGCAAAGCTGTGCAAACCCAGCCATTGTCCTGTCTTCCAAAAACCAAAATTAAGTGAAGTCCAGGGAAGTGGATCCCTGAAAGGAAAAACATCCTATCAAGGCTTATGAAGCTGCCTCGGTGGCACAGTGATTAGAGTGCAGTACTGCAGGCTGCTTCTGCTGTAGCCAGCTGCCTGCAATTTGGCAGTTCGAATCTCACCAGGCTCAAGGCTGACTCAGCCTTCCATCCTTCCAAGATGGGTAAACAAGGACCCAAAACTGTTGGGGGCAATAGGCTGACTCTGTAAACTGCTTAGAGAGGGCTGTAAAAGCACTGTGAACTGGTAATAAGTCTGAGTGCTCTTGCTGTTTTCCTTCCTTCCTTCCTTCCATTTAGAAAGCAGAATTGCAAGTAAACTCTGCCCACAGTCAGGAGTTCGATCCTGATCAGCTCAAGATTGACTCAGCCTTTCATCCTTCCAAGGTCGGTAAAATGAGGACCCAAAACTATTGGAGGCAATAGGCTGACTCTGTAAATCGCTTAGAGATGGCTGTAATGCACCATAAAGCAGTATATGTCTAAGTGCTATTGCTATTGCTATCTTATTGCCTAACTGTTGTCTGTTAGAGGGCTCTCTCATCCCATCCACCTTATTTCCAATCATGCAGAAATTATGTCTCAGGGTTGCAATCAGAATATTTGTAAAGCATCATCCTTGACTTCCACCAGCTTTTCAAGCGTTGTATTACTGATAGAAAAAAACAAAGGAGCCTGGCTGAACTTTCAACCTGTTCCCATAATAGATCTCATAGATAGTTTTTTTTTAAAGGTGTGAAGGAAAAAAACTAGATGAGGGAATTAAGGCAACCAAAGGCGATACTAACCTTCCTTTCTCCTATCGTAGCTACAATATGGATCACCCAAAGAAGCAGACTGGATTTAAGTTCAGATCTGACGAAGGATGTAAAGACTCGCAAAAAAGAAGCTCTAAAATAACTCTTCAAAGTATTAACCCGGCTTTAACTAAATAATGCAAAGTATAATTCTCAAAGAATAATAGCGCTTACACTTATATACTGCTTTACAGTGCTTTACAGCTCTCTCTAAGCGGTTTACAGAGTCAGCCTCTTGCCCCAAACAATCTGGGTCCTCATTTTACCCACCTTGGAAGGATGGAANTACAGCTCTCTCTAAGCGGTTTACAGAGTCAGCCTCTTGCCCCAAACAATCTGGGTCCTCATTTTACCCACCTTGGAAGGATGGAAGGCTGAGCTAACATTGAGCCAATCAGGATCAAACTCCTGATTGTAGGCAGAGTTTGCTTTCAATTCCTCATTCTAACCGGAAGGAAGGAAAATAGCAATAGCACTCAGACGTATGTACCATTCACAGTGCTTTTACAGCCTTCTCTAAGCAGTTTACAAATGTTAGCAAATTGCCCCCAACAGTTTTGGGTCCTTGTTTTACCCATCTCGAAAGGATGGACGGTTGAGTCAACCTTCAGCCAGTCTGGATCGAATTGCTGGCGGTGGGCAGAGTCAGCCTACAATACTGCATACTAACCACTGTGCCACAAACCAAACCATAAACCAACCTTGGTGTCTTCCAAATACATTGCATAGTAGACTCCACCATTCCTGAGCCATTGAATCTCTGGATTGATGGGATTTGTAATCCAACATATCTGAAGAATGTGAGTTTGGAAGAGGGCCTTGGTACCATGTCAAAGTTAATAATGCTCTTGATGGTCTATATAAATACAAATTAGTTAAACTCATATTCTGAAGTTCTTATTTTTTTAAAAAATTGCTTTCTTATTGCCCTGACTGAATCTTCAGCACTGTTATCTCTCCATCAGGTTTCTTAGTATTTAGTGATGAAAAACAGAACCATGCTCTACTTCAGAAAGGATACAGAGTTCTGATTATACAAACAAGCTAAGAGGAAAGTATTAAAGTGATACAGAATTGCCTCGAGGATACCAGGTCTTGGGTGGCCCAGATCTTGGAGGGGGAGGGAGACATTCATATTTCTACTACCCATAGAGTCTCACTGAGAGGCAAAATGGCTTTAGATTAAGAGAGAATCTAGTTGGAACAACAAATGCTGCAGTATTTGGTGAAATGTACCCCATTGCAGAAGGTACCATCTTATGGACCACATGTAATAATAGCCCTTCCAAAAGCATACCAGTAATTAGAGTTATTTATCCCTGGATTTCTTAATTCCAGCTTGCTCCCTTGAAGGAAATGGAATCCTTCTTACATTGTGGAGCACCCAAAAGGGACAGCAATACAGATGAAGCATCCTACGGCTGGCCACCATGTCCTGCCTTAAACAATTTTATGTTTGAAAGTCACAAGAGAGCAGAAACATGTTCAGATGATTTTTACCCATGCACTCTGTAGGGGGCGGAATCTTAATTAGGGTTTATTTCAGGGGTAGTGCTTATATTGGGCACACATATAAAAATCAAGATAGGATTTGCTTTCAGGGTAGGTTGTATTTTCAGGGAAACAGGGTAGATAGCTATCTAGATAGCTAGATAGATATAAAATGATAGATAATAGATAGATGATAGATACTGTAGATAGACAGACAGACAAAGAGAGGGCAGGGAAGGGCATTCTGCAGACAGGTGAAGAACAAAGACGATTTTTAGTTACCAGCTAGATGGAAAAAGGCTTCCTGGTTAGCAGTAAATTAGTGATATGAGTTAGACATTACTGTAGGATCTGATTCACCATCATTTACGAGCTAAAATACAACCAGTTTTCCCAACATGCTAGCCTCAAATCCTGTTTCACAAGCCACAGCAGCGGGTTTTATGCAACCCACTGAGCTGCTAAACCAACCACGTTTTGATCCTAGCATACAGTTATTCTGTATGAAGACTATCTTAGATTCAAATCTCCACTGGCAAAGTTTCCCACTGGAGGGAAAAACCTAAGCAGCTGAAATTAAAAAAAGAAAGAAAGAAGAGAGAGGGAAAGAGAGATCCTACAACCTACAAGAACTGTTTTTTTGTTCGTGTGGACCAGAGAGTGAGGTCCTGGTTTGCTGCCAAATGACCATTTCCAACAATCCCAAGGGAGCGCTCGATAGATAGGCTGACATTAACAAGGTCCCCTTGTCTTCCAGCATATACGTCGTCAATGCTCTGCTTATGTATTTGTTCGGGGAGCATTTAAAAGTCCCCGATCAAAATGCAAAAGAGGTCCCTATCAACTCTCCCTTTTCTTTTTCAGGGTGGGTGAGTGGGGGTTGAGAAAAAGAGAGCAGTGATTTTCCAATTTCTGTTAAAAGCTTCCACTCTGTTAAAAGGGGGGAAGAGAAAATAAATAGGCTGGTTTCAATTACAAATTTGCTCATGCCAGAGTTCTCACCATAAATTACAATTCAGTACATGAACATTAGTTGCTTGGAACTTCATGGGGCGCAAGGACACCACAGGGATGCCACCAAAGTAATTTGGAGAAGTAACACAAGGTTTGAACAAGGTGTCTTAAAACTGTGGATCTCCACTCCAAAACACCTGAAGGCAGGAGAAGAAGCAATAGGTGGAAACTAATCAAGGAGAGAAGCGACCTAGGACTATGGAGAAATTTCCTGAGTTAAGAACAATTGATCAGTGGAACAAGTTTGCCTCCAGAAGTTGTAAATGCTCCAACACTGGAAGTTTTTAAGAAGAGATTGGATTTCATTTCTGTTCTGTTCTGTTCTGTTCTGTTCTGTTCCGTTCCACTCTGTTCCACTCCACTCCACTCCACTCTACTCCATTTATCTCAAGATCACTTTTCCATAAGATGATAAGCTGACAAGAATAATAGAGACAACTGCTTGGTTGTTCTGGAGAGAACTGAGCAGTGAAGATCAGTTCCCAAAACTCATGTTCTTGTCCAAAGCATTGCTTTTTTCACCATAAGCGGAAGCTAATCCTCCAGCTTTGATTCAACCAAGGGGAAAAAAAAATTAAGACAAACTTCAGGCTTGAAAAAAATTATGAGTTACCAAGAGAAGGCTCCTACTTAACAGAATTCCTGTGTGATCTCTGTTTTGTCTCTACAAATTAAAAAAATAATCACCATTCCTCTCTAATTAGTATAGGGATTATAGGCATCATTGGTGCAAAGGACATATCTGCCCTTTGGACATATCTGCCCATCATCGCTGGTACTATTGAGACAGCCTCTGGTTATAGGACCCCTTTAAGGAAGTCTTCTCCAGCCTGAAATTCTCCATCAAAGGCCTGGAGACTAAAATATATGAAGAACAGTTGCAGGATTTGGGTTTGGCCAGTCTAGATAAAAGAAGGATTATGGGTAACATGATAGCAGTATTCCAAAATTGAGGGGCTGCCACTAAGAAGAGGGGGTAAAATTATTTTCCAAAGCACCAGAAGGCAGGACAAGAAACAAGGGATCAGTTAACTAATTGATCAACTAATCAAGGAGAGAAGAAACCTGGAATTAAGGAGAAACTTCCTAACAGTGAGAATAATTAATCAGTGGGACAGCTTGGCTCCAAAAGTTGTAGGTGCTTTATCACTGGAGGTTGACTGGACAGCCACCCATATAGATTGGTACAGGGTCTCCTGCTAAAGCAGGAGGCTGGACTAGAAGACCTCCAAGGTCCTTTCTAGTTCTGTTCTCATCTAATACCTTTGAAATTCAGGGTGGTGGAATAGATCTGGTGAATACCAAGTCTTCTCTTTTAAAACTGTTGTCACAAAAAAAGGCAGATGACTTTTTTAAAAAATCAATTATACGGAACAATGCTGCAGGACAGCCTTCCCTATCTTGATCTGGGAAGGACTACTCCCAGAATCTTCTTCAAGAGTCATTCCAGATGCAGAAACTGGGATTTGAAAGCTAAACATTTGGAGAACATCCAGACAGAGGTGGGGGGCTGTCATAGGTATAGGACTGCCGTCTCCTGCAGCTTTGGGTTGGGAAATGGATTTGGAACTCTCCAGCTTCTCCCAATCCAATCATATGTACCTCTCTAGAGTGCAACAAGCAGCCAAAAGCTGATATATAATATCCTCAGGAAACTTAGCTCTCTCTCCCTGCAAAATGAAATGAACTATTTCTTTTCCCTTAAGAGAAAAAGAACGCAACTTAAACAAGAATGGCAAGGCCCTGAACTAATTACTAACATTGGTTTTGGCCAGAAGAACCATTAAAAGCAGTATTTCTCCCACCCCACCCCCTTTCTTTCTCCTCCCAGGTTATATTGTGTGTCTAGCCAGTTTCATCACTTCCCACATAAAACTGTTCCGTTATTCTCTTGGTGCATGCCTTAAATGCAGACCAACTCCAGTTTGCTGGAGCTGGCTGACAACAAGAAGGGACCCAGTCAAACCAGAGCCAAAGGGTGTATTCATCGGGCCACACAAAAACTTCACACTTTTGGGGGTGGGGTCTGAAACTGTGATTATCCATGTAGCCATGCACATGCCTTTTGTTTAAAATCTCTTGGGTTTCCAAGTTTGGAACCCAAAGGGTTTTTTATTCTTGGCATTTAAGTCCATATCTTCGGGGAAGTAACAGTTTTTCCCTCTCCTGTTAAAGGATCAACTACAGACTCAAATAAAATTATGTAGAGAGGAAGTTCTCCCTTTTATTTCGGGGCCACTGAAAACCATAGAGCAGCACTGAGCATAAAACCCAGCTGTAAAGACAGACTATTCTTAAGAGTCTCAAGAAGATTGGATTATTGCCTTCCTGCTTAATAGGTTTGCAGAAAAGCAGGCATGGGCACAGCCCACTTGAAACTTACAAGATAGGCTTGAAGGGGTGGGGGGATTCAAAATCCCCCTTAATGCAAGCCCATATTTTCTTAACACCCCCCCAAATGAAGAGCCCCCAGCACCAGTGAAAGAGACCCTCTATGCATTGAACTCCTGGATGCACCTGAAGCCAAGAAGGAAAGGATGCCTTACAATGGTACCTATGATTCTTTTGGGGACCCCAAAGATGGCTTGCAAACGGGGGAGAGGAATAAAGAACAAGAGGAGCGAGGAAGGTCTGAATAAATAGGGCAGGAGGCCTTCTTGGCATTCAGTTCAGGAGACCCCCCTAAACCTTACCCGCCCACCCACCACCCCCCATTTCCAGGGTCGGGGCCAGGTGATGCGGCGCAGGTGGTGTGGGGGGAAGGGTCTCACCTGTAGGCTGCCACGGCTCGGGTCTCCAGGTATTTCTGGGCCGTCATGACCCCGACGAAGAGGAAGTTCTTCGCCGGCGAGTTCTCGTCCCGAGGCTGGGCAAGGTCCGGGTTCCAGAGCAGAGCCCCTCGGGAGTCCCGGTTGGGCAGCAGCAACAAGCCGCCGGCGCCACCTCCCCCTCGCCTCTTGCAGCCGTCCAGGCTGGCGCGGCGCCGATGTCCCACGTTCTTCAGCTCCGAAGCGCGGGGCAGGATGAGCCGGGAAGCCAGCGTGAAGCCCAGCACGAGACCGAGCAAGACGCTGAGCCAGGAGCGGCGGCTTCTGCTAGCCATTCCCCACCCCCTTGCTCAGAGCGCCCGGGGGGCTCCCCAAAGACAAGGCGCAAGCCGCCCCCCCCTTNCCCCCCCCTTTAGCCCGGGCTCGCCTCGCCGGCTCGGAGCCGCCTATAGCCCAGCTAGCGAGCTAACTGGCTCCCCGGACGGACCACTCCGCCCCCCTTCACCCGGCCGCCTCTCGAGCCGTTTCTTTCCCCTCCGGCACCCGTTTCCTCCGCAAGTTCCTCCCGGCTGCGGGCGAGGCGAGGCGAGGCCAGGCCCGCGTTCGCCCTCCGGCCAGCGGGCCGCCCCCTCCTCCTCCTCTTTTGTGCTTCGGGCGACCCCCGGCAATGGCTTCCTGGCCGCCTCACCCCCTTCTAGTCCCCCCCTCCCCAACTGAGCCGGGACGGTGGATCCTCCTCCTCCTGCTGCTGCACCTCCTTCTCCCCGTCCCGGGCCTCGGCCCTGACCCGAGAGCGCGCAGCGCTCCGGGGCAGGCTGCTTTCCCCGGCCCCGGCTGGCTCGCTCTCTCGCTCTCCCTAGCTGAGCTTCCCCGGTGGGGAAGGGCAAGGCAGGCTGGCGGGCGAAAGCGCCGCGGCCATAGGGGCGCTGCTGCTGCTCCGCCTCCTCCCGCCGCCGCCGTGCCGGGGAAGCGGGCTTTGTTCGGACGCCGCCGCGTCCGCTCCGCCTTCTTCGCTGGGGCTAGTGCTGCCGTGGCTCGCCTGGCTGCTGCTGCTGCTAGTGCAGCAGCCCGCGGCCGGCCGCTCGCTCCGTCTGGCCTGGCTGTTGCGGCTCCGGGCGACCGACTTGCTGCTGTTGCTGCGGCCGCCACTGCCGGGGCCCGGGCCGAACACTCTGGCCGCGCATCTCCCCGCGGCGGGGCGGGGGCAGGAGGGGCGGGGTGGAGAGAAGGAGGCCCCTGCTCCCCCCCTTTCCCCGAGGGCCGGACCGCTCGCCTGCCCGTTGAGTCGGAGACCTTCCTGGCTTCCCGAAACGGCGCTCCTTAAGCCGAAGCGGGGGGGGGGGGGNGAGTCCCGAAGGCGAGAGAAAAGGGGAGGGGTCGGGAGGGGCGGGGATCGACCTGGAGAGCGAAGGAGGGGATCCCCCGGGGGGAGAGACGGAAAAGGGATCGGGAGGCGGATCTGCTGGGGTGAAAGGCAAGGCGCGAGTTTCCAGCTTTTCAGGAAGAGCCAAAGGTGGCATAGAAGGTTCTCGCCGGGCATCTTGGCATCAAAGCGAGCCTTGGAAGGCGGATCTCTTCGCCCCCCGGGAGTTGATAAGGGAATCTTGCCAATTCAAAGCATTCAGCGGTGCGGTTGCAGGGATCTTGCAAACCATCCTGGCTCCGTAGTTCCCAATTCCGTCCTGTCCTTTCAGCCCACCTCAGTCTGGCCGCTCCAGCCATTTTTTTTTCTTTTTTAAAGGTGTTGCATTCACTGTTGTGTGTGGACGGGCATAAAAGCCCTCTTATGCCCCTCTCGGAATAAAAGGGCTGAAGTTTCTTTCAGGACAATAGAATTGAAGAAAAGGTTTTTTCCCCGCCCTTGGTGAACAGATATAAACTAAATTAGATGGGGGGGGGGTGATGGGCGGGGTGGGGAGGAAGGAGAATCATGTGTGATAGTTTCTAGACATGGATTGTAAGATTTGAATTATTCTGTTTTTGCTGACTTTGATGCATAATTGGGTTTTGCATAGCGTTCTGGAACAAAACTTAGGTGAAGGGAATTTAGATTGTTATGTACAAATCACACACAACTCCTTTATAGGTAGTCATTCTATGTACAACCACAACGAGAGTCCAACATTATTTGCTAATGAGACATTGGTGAAGTGAGAGTTATCCCATTTTGCAACCTTTCTTGCCATAGTTGTTAAGTGATATTCATTTGGGCAGTAGTAACATGGTCATAAGCAAGTCTGGCTTCTCGATTGACTTTGCTTATGACGAAGATGCAGAATGAGTGTCACAGGATCCCAGGACCATCATAAATAGGAGCATCTGAATTTTGATCACATGGCCATGGATGCGTCTGACGAGCAGTTGTAATGGTGAAAAAATGATCATGTTGCTGTTTTTCCAGTACTGCTGGCGAACCTTTGAGCACTCACTAAATGAACTGTTGTAAGTGAGAGACTATCTATTATAGTTGATTCAGCTTTGCGAGCGTACGAGAGAGAGAGAAATAGAATAGAATAGAATAGAATAGAATTCTTTATTGGCCAACTGTGATTGGACACACAGGGAATTTGTCTTGGTGCAAATGCTCTCAGTGTACATAAAAGAAAAAATACATTTGTCAAGAGTCAATCATAAGATACAACACTTAATGATAGTCATAGGGTACAATAAGCAATCAAGTCATACTAGGAAACAGTCCATATAGATTGTAAGGATACGAGTGACAAAGTTACAGTTATACAGTCACAAGTGGGAGGGGAAAGGTGATAAACAGTGTTGAGAAGATTAACAGTAATAGTAATAGTGCAGACTTTGTAAATAGTTGGACAATGTTGAGGGAATTATTTGTTTAGCAGAGTGATGGCTTTCAGGAAAAAACTCCCCTTGTGTCTTGTTGTTCTGGTGTGCAGTGCTCTATAGCGTTGTTTTGAGGGTAGGAGTTGAAACAGTTTATATCCAGGATGTGAGGGATCTGTAAATATAAACACAAGGACAGCCCTTTTTGACTTGTGCAGTATACAGGTCCTCAAATGGAAGGCAGGTTGGTAGTAATCCATCCTTCCGAGGTTGGTAAAATGAGGACCCAGATGGTTGGGGGCAATGTGCTGAATCTGTAAAGTGCTTAGAGAGGGCTGCAAAAGCACTGTGAAGTGGTATATAAGTCTAAGTACTAATGCTATTATATAATACACCCTGGTTTTCAAAACATGCTAGGAGAATGATTAAGTTTCCACTGGAGGCTACCACATAAGTCAAACCATGTTCCTATGTCAGCCCAGCCTAAGATGTTTTGCAGATGAAGCCCTGGTTTAATAAGACAACATGCAGTTTTGCATGTGACATTTTCAACATTCAGTGCTGCATTCAGCAAGTGGGTGTCTCTTGTGTCCCATTGGACGTCACCTTGCAATACTCAAAATTGCATGGCTAGGACACATACCAGTTGGGACACCTGGACTTTCGGGCATCTGGAAAGGTGCAACGTTGTGGAAAGTTGGACCAAGAAGTCAAACTTTAGCTTGGTTCCATTGGTGGCCACCAGAGGTAAGATATCATCTCTGTTCCCTTAGGTAGGCTTAAGAATATGATGACAAACGAAGGAAGGAAGGAAGGAAGGAAGGCACAATGGTGGGTTGGACAGATTTTAACATCTCCTATCAGTAACATATTTGTAGGGATGCGGTGGCTCAGGGGCTAAGAAGCTGAGCTTGTTGATCAGAAAGATCATCAGTCCAGTGGTTCAAATCCCTAGCACCGCATAACAGGGTGAGCTCCCATTACTTGTCCCAGCTTCTGCCAACCTAGCAATTCAAAAGCATGAAAAACAAATGCAAGTAGAAAAATAGAGACCACTTTGGTGGGAAGGTAACAGTGTTCCATGTGCCTTCGGCATTTAGTCATGCCAGCTGGAGACTTCTTCAGACAGTGCTGCCTCTCTGGCTTTGTAATGGACATGAGCACCGCCCCCTAGAACCAGGAATGATATGGGTGAGGGGAACCTTTACCTATAACTAACATCCAAATGTCTATAAAATGGTAAACAAGCTTTTAAGTGGCCCACAACTCATCAGATATGATTAAAAAACCGAGGAAGTGGGAGGAAGTTCGGTCGTTGGAATCCACTCCCTTGTAAAAGAAGAAGTTAGTAAAGTTAAGCCACAGTTCTTGTCCCATTGAGCTTGGGATTTGGGGATTCATGAACATGAACTGCCAATCTAACAGTCCAAAACCATGCAAACGTAAGTAGATAAACAGGAACCCTTTTGGTGGGAAGGTAACAGGGTTCCGAATGTATGCCACAGGATCACGGAAATGTTTCTAAACAATGCTGGCTCCCTTGGCTAAGAAATGGAGATGAGCACCATGCTATAGAACTACCAGAAGACAAGAACAATTGAGAAACCAGAGTCGATTCAGGAGTAAGGCCACACCTCGGAGATGATTGGCCCCTCCCAAAGGACATAAAAGAGAAGCTAATGGGATGTGAGCTTTTGCAGGAAGCAATTAGTTCAACTGGTCGATTCAAGCTTTGAAAAGTTCTGTTTGACTCTGTGTCAAGTTTGGCCTTGCCCTTCATCTGGCAGTTAGTTCTCTGGCTGCATTCCAAGTGCGATAAGGTGGGTGTTTATAAACATTCCCCTGAAAGACTGTTTGTCTTGCAGGCTGTGAATGAACATAATTCACAGCCATGGAAATAAAAGAGGTTTTGCCAGGACTAAGATTGTATTTTATGCTTTCTAAGGAAGCCTAGGTCAGAAGAAAGTGTAAAATTGACATTAAAAGTTAAACCAATAATACTGTTATTGCAGGTAGCCCTTGATTTACAGACCAGAATTTTCATTGCTAAGTCAAGTGGTTGTTAAGTAAATCACACCTGATTTTACGGCCTTTTGGGCCATAAATCACTGCAACAGTCATAAGTGTGAGGACCAGATGTCAGACACCTTTTTCAGTGTCTTTGTATCTTCAAACGGCCACTAAATGAATGTTATAAGTCAAAGACAACCTGCATAACACTAGGAGTTAATAGCCTTAAACATGCCTACCATAAAACATATATATTCTAAATCTACTGTATAGTTCCATAAATTAAAACTACAGGTATATTAATATAGGTCTAAAACTTTCATTATGTTACATGATTTATACCACAAAATCATGAAGGTTAAAATCTATAGAATTAAGAGGTATACAGTTAGTCCTTGACTACAGCCACAATGGAGCCCAACATTTCTGATGTTAAGTGAAAACATTTGTTAAGTGACCTTTTTATGACCTTTCCTGTCACAGCTGTAAAGTGAATCACACAAGATGTTCAGTTAATAATACGGTTGTTAAGTGAATCTGGCTTCCCCATTGAGTTTGCTTGTCCGAAGGTCACAGAAGGGAATTGTGCTGTCAGGATTCTGGCAGTTACTCCAATTAAATCATGAGCCTCGAGCCACACTCCCAGAACTAGAGGATTTATTTGAAGGTAACAATCCGGCACTAACCTGGGCGTAGCCAACTCTGAGATACGTAATTCACTGTCACCCTTGATCCTGCTTTCCCCCCCCCACGCCTCTGTGTGTATCCAAGAAACACATCCATAGCCAAGAGTCATCAGTCATACTCTCCAATTTTCGTACAGAAGCTTCAGCCATCTAATCACTCTTTGAAGAAAATATGAATGGAATGTACTTTCAATTTCACACTGTTGCCTGCTGTTTGAAACTCCCCCCACCCTTTCTGTTGTCAACTATAAAACATGTATAGAAAATGTTTTATGAGTTGACATTCAACTCCCCTCACTTCTTGAAGGTGACCTGTACAACCCAAGTGAGTTGACATGTGTGGCACACACACACACACACTTCCAGGACATTGAAACCATCATAAATATGAATCGGTTCCCAAGTTCCTGAATTTTGATCACGTGACTATGGGGGTGCTCCCAACAGTCATAAGTGTGAAAAACAGCCATAAGTCACTTTTTTCAATCCTGTGTATCTTCCAACGGTCACTTAAAACTGTTAAGTCAAGGACCACCCATACATGAATATACCTATAGTTGTAAAATCTATAGAGCTAATTTAGCATAAATAACCTAAAATAAGATCGCTCAATTTTTGAACCCCTTTTCCCCCCTGAAAATAGAAATAATATAATGTGCATGCACTGTGTTTGCGCAACACACTTAAACACAAACTAGCCAACCCCCTTTCAGCCTATTGCATCATGCGAACCCAAATACTGGGATATTTTATGACTGAGCAGGTTGGAAAATCTCAGAAAATTGGATTCATATAATAAATTATTGCTCTATTAACCATAAATACATATGTTGTGCTCACAGTTGCAAGGTTCTTTGGGGGCGGATAGTTGGAAGAAAGGCAGGCCCAGTGCACCAACATTGTGGGGGAAACACCAACAACTGAACGCACGCATTATAAATAGCTTTTTATCACAGCACATCCATATTGGATCTGATTCTGACCATCTCCCTTGAAAAGGGGAATAGGAATATAATTGATCGTGTAACATAGATCACAGATTGCTAAAGAAAGAAAGAAAAATCCCACAACAGCAGCTAAAATGCTGCTCTCAGAATTTCCAGCCAGTTTGGCTGAAAATCTAATCCTTTTGGAAAGCAGCACGTTGGGGAAAGCTGATCTAATTTTATGATTATTCTTAGTCACCTTCATGGATGATGAAGTGCTTTTTTTTTTTTCCAATCAAAATTGGTTTGCTCAAGGTTTTTTTTGGTTTTTTGTGCCCTAAAAGGTCACTTTCATTCATCACCACCCCTGAATGACATCCCCTCCCCTTGCCCCTCCCCTATGTTGGGCTCAAGGAAAGCCTGCCTCCCTGTTGAGCAAAAAGGAAGCCATTGGCTCAACGTGGCAGCCTGTCCTTCAAACACCTCTCCAATTTTGCTTCCCCTTTCAATCAAATGGCAATAGAGGGACTCGAAGCACATAAATGCAAACTTCACTGAAGGTCTGCTTTTACAGAATGAGAGTTAAACTTTCCTTTCCTTATTCTCATTTTATTTTATTTTCCTGTCCTTTCCTTTCCTTTTCCTTTCTTTGTTTCTCTCTTCCTTTCCTTTCCTCCTTTCCTTTTTCCTTCCCTTCCCTTCCTTTCCTTTTCCTTGTTTCTCTCTTCCTTTCCTCCTTTCCTTTATCCTTCCCTTCCTTCCTTTCCTTTTCCTTTCCTTGTTTCTTTCTTCCCTTTCCTTTTTCCTTTCCTTTCTTTCCTTCTTTCCTTTTTCCTTCCTTTCCTTTCCCTTCCCTTTTCTTCCTTTCCTTTCCTCCTTTCCTTCCCTTCTCTTATCTTCCCCATTCCCACCCAGTCAGAACCTAAGCATTATTAGTGGAAGATTCACAGCAACACGAACTGTTTCTTTTCAAGGGGGTGACTTATTCTCTTCCTGATGCTCCATTCTCTATGACATTCTTCACACAGGAGAAAACACTGTGAGTTAAAAGAATCTGCAATCTAAAAAATGTACATGTTTTGTTTTTATATTGATCCTCTGAGTGGGATTTTAAGATGGGGGTTAGATGAATAGATGGGGTCCAAAATCCATCTTCCTTATCTATTTACGCTGTCTCCTTCTGGCAAAGAGATGCAGATCTATTTCATTTAGTTGTTTAAACAAAGTATAAAACTGCCTGTCTCACAAGGATGATTTTGGGCAGCCTTTGAAGAATTTAAACTTAACGCTTCCTAATAGTTCAAGTTCAAAATGCCACAGTTAAACCATAACCCAAGACAAAAAACACATCCTCAAAACCAATAATTGACTACCTGATCCCAAAATGTAGAGAAACATGCAGGCCTTCAAATACCTTATGAAATGCTAACAGGGTTGAGGCCATCTAGACCTCTGGAGGAATGCTGTTCCATATAAGTCCACAGAAGGGTTTGATTACAAAAAGAGAATGTGTACTTTACTATTTATTCAAAAATCAGTTGCACAATCAACTCGCATAAGCATACCGCTGTGTACTACAAAGAACTGAGCTTTCACAACACATTAAGCTTAAACCAAGGAAACTACACTTCAGATTTGTCCAATATTGGAGCCACCTCCATACTGTTTTTCCCCAACTGCTGTCTGTCATGACCGGCTGGCTAAGTACTCTGAGAGACAGAACTGTGATTATCACTGTAGACTTTAGGACCAACCTAGATTTTCCATGTGGACAAGGAAGCCTGACATCGTTGCAGCCTTTTTACTTCTTAAAAATTTACATGGCAGATTAGTTTTAATTTAAAAAAAATCCACTTGTACTTTCTTTAAGGTTTTCTTAGAGATGAAGATTACCGCTGTATTTTTTCAAGGCCTTCCTTATTTAGCGTCCCAAAAGATGGACATAAAGCAATAAAAGTTTTCGCTGGGAAGTGTAAAGTCTCTTCGCAACAAATAGTCCTGAAACCTGAGACATTTTTGTTGGGCATGATTCCAGGCAATTACAATAAAGGTAACACATATTTGGTTCTACACATCCTAACAGCTGCTAGGATTGCACATGCACAATGTTGGAAAAAGCCAGAAACCCCTGCAGATGATATAACAACAACAACAACAACAACAACAACAACAACAATAATAATAATAATAGTTGTTGTTATTATTATTATTATTATTATCATTATTATTATTCTGAAATGTGCAGAGATGGATAGGTTAACCCTAAAAATTAAAGGATAAGAAGATTCGGACTATTTCATCACATGGGAACTATTCTATAAATGGTTAAATGACAGATATTGAGGTTAGAGGAAAGGAATTAGGTGAAATGTGGTTTATAGGAGAAAAAAAACAGATGAGTAAATATTTATGATGGTTATAATAATCGATATTATCATGGAAGATAATATGTTATGATTACTGTGTATTTGTTTACATATACAGTATATGATCATAAGAACAATCAGGTGGGCTTCAAAAATTTTAGCAAAGGGTTCTCCGCCTGGTTGCTGGGTAGGCATGGCATTGGTGGGCATGGCCTAATTGGCCTTCTGCACCATGGTGAGTGGGGCATTTTTCTCCCCTCTGGGCTCCGGAGGCTTTCCTCGAACCTTAGGGAGGGTAAAAATGGCCTCCCCGGCCTCCGGAGGCTCTCTGGAAACCAGAAATGGACCCATTTCTAGTCTTCCTGAACTTCCGGTTTTTCGCCCTCCCTGAGCCTCTGCACATGCCCTGCACTTGCCTGTATCCAAAATGGGTCGTGTGGAGACTCCTAGGAGAGGAGGGGAGGGTGGGGCCAGCCAGGAGTGAGATTTGGGGGTTCTCTGAACTGCACAGAATCTTAGGGGCTCTCCCGAACCTCTGTGAACCGCCAGCAGTCCACCCCTGGATTGTATGTTTGTATGTTAACACCCTGGACACCTAGACAGCACACTGCTCAACATAGAAAGGAAATGTATATAAAACAATAAAAAAAGTATTTCAAATAAAAAAAGAGTAAAGTCTCTTCCAAGTCACGGTCTAGGTCAGCTCTTGGTGATAACATAAACATGAGTCTGTAATTCTCTTGGCAGTGACTTTTCCCAGATTTTGCTTGCACTTTATCTGCATGAGCAAACTGGGCAGGGGTTGCTACTTGCTGAAACAAAGGGGTGTAGAAAGATTCAAACACTGAGTTTGGGACCAGAAACTTTGGAATGTATGATCCTGCCCTCTCTGACATCTGAGTCAAAAGTAAAGAATCGTTTAAAAGGAAAAATCATAGAATCAGAGCTGGAAGAAGTACTGGGATTCAGCCAGTTTGCACAACTTTGGAAGAACCGGTTAACTTTCTGAGCAGTTTGGTGAACTGGTTGTTGGAAGAAATCATTAGGGCAGAGAACCGGTTGTTAAATAATTTGAATCCCACCACTGGCTGGAAGGGACTTCGGTGGTCTTCTAGTCCACCCCTCTGCTCAAAGCACGGACTTATACAATCCCGGTTAAATGGCTATCCAGACTATTTCTGAAAACCTCCAGGGATGGAGCACCCACAACCCCGAGGCAAGTGTACCATTGATGAATTGCTCTGTTAGACAGGATTTCTCCAATCGCAAAGAGAGAATACGAGAGATAAAGGAAACACCTGGAGAGCAGGTTAAAAAGTAGATTTTGATGTGTTATCATAAAAACATGTTGATCCAATAAAATCCTTGGAAAGAAGATTAGAGGATTCATCGTACTTGGTATGAGACAAGTCAATTGAGACAATTGGAGTCTAAAACATACAACGGATGGTTGCAGGAACTGGGCATGGCTAGTCTAATGAAGAGAAGGACCAGGGGAGACATGAGAGCAATCTTCCAATATTTGAGGGGCTGCCACAGAGAGGAAGCGGTCAACCTATTTTCCAAGGCACCTGAAAGCCAGATAAGGAAGAATGGATGGACTGAACAAGGAGAGATTCAACCTGGAAGTAAGGAGGTATTTCCTGACAGTGAGAGCAATCAACCCTGGAACAGAAGTTGCCTTCAGAAGTTGTGGGAGCTTCATCACTGGAAGTTTTCAAGAAGAGATTGAATTGCTCTCTGTCAGAAATGGTATGGAAACTTCTGCTTGGGCAGGGGGTTGGAGTAGTCACTAGATGACCTACGAGGTTCCTTTACAACTCTGTTAATCTGTATGCAACCTTCCAAAGTGCTCCAATTTCTTGGCCACCTCCAATATTTTTATTTCAAACCTAGTTCTTAAAACTGGATCTAATAAGTTCTTTCCTTTGGAAACTGGTATTCCAAGCGCCTATTTCAAACCCGTTAAGAGACTGGAGTGGGGAAAAAAAAGAGCAGAATTTTGATACAGTCAAATAACGAAAACACAGTTGAGAAATCTAGCCAGGCAAAAAGGAATCTTGTCCCTGTCACAATTCCTTCCAATCCCAGTCAATGCTCTCTCTTTTTTTTCCTGGACAAGGCAGATGAACTACAGGTCCTTTCAAATTTCCAGCACCCAAATTTTCTCCGATTGGCCCCTTTTGAGGCCAGATGTTGAAAAGAATTTCCATCTTCTCCATGGAAACTTGTCCTTTGGCAAGTATAAAATCAGCTTCTTGCAGACTGAAAATTGTTATCTTAGCAGAGCCAACTTTGTCAAAATTTAGTCCAATACTGCCCTCCTGAGGCTTTATACAACCTTTTGTGCCAAGGACAGACTGCAGATACTTCACTTTGGAAGAATGAAGGATGTTAGCAGTCAGAAAAAGTTCTAATGTGAGGATTCCGATGAAAACACCCAAAGTATTTCAAAGACCTAAAGCAAGGGTCTTCAACCTTGGCAAGTTTAAGACTTGTGGACTTCAACTGCCAGAATTCCTGAGCTAACATGACTGGAGGAGGAATTCTGGGAGTTGAAGTCCCAGAATTGGAAACCTCTGACCTAAAGCTTTTGAAAGAAGTGGCAAGCCTTTGAATTTCCAAGAATTCTGCAGCATGGAAAAAAGATTTAGAATCATAACGTACTATAAATATCAGAATGTTAGCTGGAGTGGTGAAAAAAATGTGAAAGAAATACTTGCTACCTTTTGTGAAATATGCAAAGTATTTGAAAAGAGGAAAAGAAAGAGAGCTGAAGACAACCTATTAACATTCAGATTTGCCAAACAGCAGCTCCCAGCATTTTACAAGATTAGCTCTAGAAGTTGAAATCTGGAGTATTGCTACTTGCTAACTTCTGCCAATATTTAACAAAATTTGTATAGTATGCCCTAATGTTTCTTCAAGTATCTCTTAGATATTTTCAAGTTTAGAAACATTGCAAATGCAGCTGTCCATTTATTACTTTATATCAACATTTTATGTCCTTTCTGTCAATTGATTCTTATTTCTGTCTTTTTTTTTTAAGCTGCCAGAATCTTTTTAACAATATAGTCACTATAATTGGACTCCTTATAGTTTGAAACTCTATTCCTTATTCCTTACACGTTATCTCTCTACATTTTCTCTAGATATAACAATAATGTTAATTGCCACTTTGTCCAGGGCAGTAGTGGCTAACCTTTATGGGCTCCTATGCCAAAAATTGTGCACGCGCTTGCATGCTCGTGTGCCAGCACTCAGAAGGTAATGCATGCTCCCTCACGCCCCCTATGCATGCGTGCGCAACTCCCCCACACTTACCCTTTACCTGCACTAACCCTTACCCGTACAGTGCCTCACAGCTTAGTTTTGGCTGGTTTGAGGCCTTTTTCGGCCTCCCAGAGGCTTCAGGAAGGCTTCTGCAGACTTCTTCAGGCTGAAAACTAGGCCCGTTTCATCACTTCCAGTATTTCCAGAAAAACAGGAAGTGATGAAACAGGCCCAGTTTTCAGCCTGAAAAGTCTGCAGAAGCCTTCCTGAAGCCTCTGGGAGGCCAAAAAAGGCCTCAAACCAGCTGAAAATGAGTTGTGAGGCGCGCACATGTGCAGTGACGTAAGTTTGCCTGCAGTTTGCATTCCGGCACAAATGCTCTGTGTGCCACTTGTGGCACACGTGCCATAGGTTCGCCATCACAGGTCTAGGGTATGTCTAGTCTAGAGAAGGATTGGGGTGACATGATAGTGGTGTTCCAATATTTGAGGGGCTACCACAAAGATGAGGTGTTTTCTAAAGCACTAGAAGGCAGGACAAGAAACAATGGATGAAAACTAATCAAGGAGAGAAACAACCTAAAACTAAGGAGAAAATTCCTAACAGTGAGAACACTCTACCAGTGGAACGGCTTGCCTTCAGAGGTTGTGGGTGCTTCATCTCTGGAGGCTTTCAAGAAGAGATTGGACAGCCAATTGTCTGGAATGGTATAAGGTCCCCCGCTTGAGCAGGAAGGTTAGACTAGAAGACCAACTCTTACTTTATGCTCTGTGTTTTACTTGAATTAGAGGAGGACTGATTCCTTCTGATCTCATTCATGGTATAAGTCTCTGGATTCATCTATGGGATAACTTAAGGTTTTCCATTTTAATTTCAAATGGAGGAATAATTTGTCTTCTTGGTGCCTGAAAGGAAAAACCCGTCTGGCTATTTGTACCTTGTCACACATTTTATACACCTTGAAGGATTGAAGACTTCAGTAAATACAGTTTTGAGGACAAATCCAAGACCTGAAATGTATCCAACTATCCTATGTTGTTTACCTCTCAATCACATAATAATTCCATCAGAGAACCCAGCCAAAAATTGCATTTTTATATACATTATAAACAGCACAACAGGGACTATGGATAAAGCTCGGATGAAACTTAAAAGGTGGGTTTTGTTCTATCAGATGCTTCCAATATTACTTCTTTGTCAATCAACAGTGAACTAGCCAACTTTTGCCATCTTTCATTCTTAGCTACTACCAACAACAGGAAGCAATTTGCAACTTGCTATTTTTAAAAATAGCTTCCTTAAGGGTAGAATCACTTCAACTCATCCCAAATTTTAATTCTTCACTATTTAAACTTCGTTCGTCTGACAAACACTATACAGAAGCCTGATGATGGCAGATGAGATTCTGCCAAAACGTTGCTACAACTTTAAAAGCACAACTAGAATGACGTGGGAAAATACCCACAAAGCTGATACCAACATATAAATACCCACGAAAACTTAACAAATATATCTTAACAAATATAACAAAAAAGACTAACAAATATATATCTTCGGTAATACCCGAAGAACTAAAAACAGCACAAATGTAAGTACCCGCGAGAGCTTAAAAACATATATATATATATTAGATATATTAATATATATATATATATATATATAATATATATTAGTTTCCTAGTTTTTCCGAGTATTTATGTGGATCTTTGGTTATCGGTTTTCTCCCGCGTAGAATTGTAAGCATCTAGGCAAACGTCGATTGAAGTCTCATTCATACATCTTCAGCTTGTTTCTTCAGCTCGTGCTCTCAGTAAGCACAGAGCGAAGAACAAGCGCTGAAATGATTGAATGAGACTTCATCGAAACGTTGCCAATATTCCAATCTACGCGGAAGAAAACCCGAATAACAAAGATCCATATATATATATATATATATATATATATATTTTAAAGCTCTCCGGTGTACTACATTTTGCTGGATGTTTAGCTTCCTTCGGGTATTTCCCACGTCATTTATTCTTTTTAAAGTGTAGCTCATTGTAGTTCTGTTAAATTTGTAGCAACGTTTCAGCAAATTCATCTCCATCATCAGAATCTCATCAGCTGATGATGCAGATGAGATTCTGCTGAAACGTTGCTACAACCTTTAACAAACTAACAATACTACAACTTACAGAACTACCAATACTGATATACCCGAAGGAAGCAAAACAGCAATAAAAATATAATATATAATATATATATATATATATATATATAATATAATATATATATAATCACGATATTTAATGTAAGGAAGGTAGAAGAAAGAGAGGGAAAGAACAATTAATTATCTCATCTTTATATTAATCAATATATTAAGGTCATTAATCTATATATGTAAATCAATATATCAAATATATGTAAAGAGTAAAAGAAAAGAAAGATATAAGATGTACTCCAAAGGGGTTAAATATCACTTACTTAAATTAAAACCTGTTTCAAAGTAACCAATCAATCTTGTTTTCCCTATTAATTATATACCCTAAGCAAATAGAAAACAAAATTATACAGTTCTAATAAATTTTAAAGGAAAAAAAACAAAACAAAATGAACACTCAATGAGAAGAGGGTTTACAATCTCCTTTTTTCTAGTGTTTCCTTAGTAATCCAGTTATATCCAGTAATAACTTCAAGTCTCAGTTCTCAGTTCAGACTGGTACCTCTGCCACTTTACTCCGCTCTCCCTGTCACAATGTCTGCCTCCACGAATTGCACTGTCACTCCTCTGATCACTTTCAAAAATTTCAAAGTTTCACAGTTCTTCTCCACTATAAAATACTCTCCAAGGGATATTCATGTGGCTGGAAACACAAAACTTTCCTCATCAATACTCACTCTTCTTTCCTTTTTAAAAGCAATTTTCCGCTTTATCTGGAGCTATGGGTAAACAGCTCAGTCTTGCCACCACTTTCCACTTTCTCCTTTCTGTACCAATTATGTTTCAAATTTATCCATTAGTTATAATCCAACACTGATTTCCTTTCGGCCTCTTTCCTGGACTCCAAATTCGATCTTGTCTCTCCACTTCCTTCTCAAAGTCTTTGGGCCAGCCTAGCTGGCTGATTTCTTTTGCCCTGTGCTTTGGGCTCCCTTCTTCACCTCTGGGATTGCAATTCCCATTTTGGCTCTAAGAGTTCTTCCTCACTTGAGTGATCCCACCAGGATCTAACTTCACCTAGAACAGCTGCCCACGAGCAAAAACCCCAATGTAGGAGAGTGGATCAAGATTCTCCTACCTCGCCATGCTGTGACGTCACCGGAAGTCCCAGATCAAAAGCTTTTATGAACATTAAGTAGATTTAAATTCCTCAGAGCTAAGTTTGTATCTTATTCCAAAGTATAATTCACTTTGTTTTCTTTTAATTTACATGAACACATAGTAACTAATGTTACTAACACATAGTAACTAATATAACCAATGACATAGTAACTATTTTGATCCTCCATTGTTTGGCACAATCTTCTCCAATCAAGCATCTTAAAATACTGTTATTACTCATCCTGGAAGGAACTCTTGGGCCAAAGGGTGAGTTAAGGTGATGTGTAAGCCTGAGGTATAAATAAAACGGATTGCTACAACTGGCAAACACACAGATCAAATGCAAGAAAAACATTGTTAAGGAGTGGTAACCATCAATAGCTTTAGGCTTTCTTGTGGCACAGGAACACACCCTTCCTCACCTAACTTGGATAAGATTATCAGCAACCAAGATAACACAAAGAAAAAAGAATGGGTCCTAATGGGACAAATGAAACATACAAAAAGCTTTTGTGAAGAAATTGAACAATTAATCTGGCATACAGAGTTTTCACTGATGTTTCATGATACTGACAGAATCAGGACCATACAATATAAAGTCAAGAAATCCTTAAGTCATTGTTAGATAAGTAACCTTCTGGAAAATGGCCATTTCTTTATAGATGAAGGGTTTTGTTTTATTTTGTTTAAACAAAAATTGAACAGACGTTGCATACACGGAAAGCCTATTCTACGTATGTCCAGGAACGTATCACTTGATAAAACATATTTACCATTTTGGAAAGAAAAGAGTGTTATCTCAGATTTTCTAACCACAAATATCTGGCTAATCATTTAGTTAGATGCATACAATAACTAAACGTGAATTGTATAAACAATTTTAAAAAGTTTTAAAAACTTATTGAAATCAGCTCAGCTCTTTTGATACGCAAAACAGTTTCTCTTTTTAAATGTATTTAAACGTTCCTTGTAGCGAATGATTCAGCTGGAACTGGAAAGGATTTACTTGACAAGTCTTGATGTAGAAATGGGATGTAAAAATGTTACCAATGTTTTGCTAGGATGATCTTACTTTGCAATCTTATTCTATTTTAGTCTGGTCTCATCTGTAATAGATTTACACCTAGCAAAAAAATTGCCCTTTTTGCATAATGATTGAAAAGAAGCTGCGATGGTCATAAGGGCAAGGACTAATCATAAATCACTTTTTTGTGTTGTAACTTTGAACAGGCATTAAATGAATGGCTGTAAGTTCAGGACTACCTATATACATCACCTGCTGTTACTGTGGGGCCCCGGGTTGTTTATAAATTGATTAGATAAATACATTTAACCTGGTTTACAACATAATCCCATATGCACTCAATCATCCTCCCATACATGTTCAAGCAGGATTTGGTTCCATTTAAACGCATACAGGATTGCAGCCTTAAGACATGTTTATTAAACTAGAGCACATCGTTTTCTCTTTAGAAAAAAAGCTAAAGAAACAGATCTCTTGCAAATGCTATGTACAGTATCTTTGTTATACAAAGCGGAAATAATTAAAAAAAAAAAAGAGTATGGCAAGAACTGCCCCGCTCAGTGGTTGCTAATCTCAGTTGCCCTCGTGGTGTGGCCACCATTTAGAAGAGCCACGTCATCCAAAGTGGGTTGCTATGGAGAACAAGCAGTGAACTTCATTTCCATTGGTTTCTGTGACTTAGTGGGGACAAAAACTCCAGAGACAAACTCTAAAATTCACAAACGGGCATGGCACATTTAAAAAAAATATCACCGATCTTCTTTTTTGCCCTTTCTCTCCAAACTCACTTCAGCAAGCAACCCACAGACAGCCACTGGTTGCGAGGTAGAGTTAATGCCCTCCGGTGTCAAAGGAAAACACCGGGAGAATTAGCCTCATCCACCCGAGGAAGGGCCTCTGCGTCCTGGTCTCCATGAACAAGTCCCACCACCTTCTCCAGACAAGGGGTTATAACCTGGGAGAAGAAAGAGGAACTTCATCACATGGTTTTCCACAGGGGAAAGAGTAAGGAAAGGCATACATTAAAGCAAAGTCAAAGGGAAATCTGATTCCTTCAAAACCAGTATAATAGCAACAAAACAAAACTTTCTTATATAAATAATCCTGTGTACGTAGAGACATCTGGCATCTGTGGGGTAAGAAACCTTATGAATCAAATGAATACTGACTGCATGCAAACCTGGATTTATACCCAGGGCCCAAAAACTTTTGCAAGAAATAGAAGCTGTCTACTACCAAAATAATGTTTTATCTTTCACTTCCTGCCAGTACTGAATGTCTGTATGTCTAACATGTTTGATCTGTTTTTGTCCTCTTTTGGCAAGCTTTATCCGTAAATTCTTTGGCCAATCGTTTTTAATGGCAAGTGGAAATCCCACATCAGATAGGAATAGTGCTATTTAGAAAGATACGCAGCAGCTAATTCTATTGTAACAATAATTGTTACAATTATTGTTGTAAAATAATTCTATTGTATTCCATGATGTAATGGAAAAAGTTTGATCTACTGAATTCTTCCTTCAAAGGACTGAGATATATAAACATAGATCATGTATGCATAGATCATGCTTGTTTTAAAAATACAATCAGAGATATACAGTCAGAAAGCAATTTTTATCAACAAGAAATGTTGTCAATAATGTCAACTATAGGATCTAAGAAGATACAGCCCTGAGGGAAAACCAGATCATTCAAAAGTGGATAACAGAGAAAAGTGTGAATATATAAAGTAGTCTTTATTTAGATTAGACAAGTGGTCTAGATAATCTACTTTTATCTACTTTGATTTTGATTCCGCAAATCTCAAGTCACAAAAAGTGGCAGCTTCTGGCTATGCTACCGTGTTTCTCACATAATAAGGCCGGGGCTTTTTTTTTTTTGACCCCCGAAAAAACAGCTAGGTTCTAGGCTGTCTTTTCGGGGGTGACTTAATTTCCTCCCCACCAAGACCAGCCCACAAGAGACTTTAGGGCAGTCTCTTTCCGGTGATTAGAGCTGCCCAAGTGCTGTCAACAATCACTCTCGACTCGCCGGTAGAAGCGGGCCTGGGGCGAGCGCACACACACCACACACACACTACACCACACTCCCCTCTGCGCGCCGAGCCGCTTCTATCTAGCTATCGCAAAGCTCCCTTGAGACACAGTCCCAGTAGCCTCGGGCGGCAAGCGTGGCTGCCCAGTCCCCTTGCCTTTTAGAGCAATCTCTTTCCGGCGATTGGAGCCTGCCCCAAGTGCGTCAGACAGTCACTTTCGATCGGCTGGTAGAAGCCAGCCTCGTGCGTGAGCACACACACACAGTTCCCCTCGCGCGCAAGCCGCTATCTACTGGCAATCGAAGTGGCTTCTTGACCGCATCTGGGGCAGCTCCAATCACTGGAAAGAGACTGCCCTAAAGCCAAGGGGCATGGTGCAGCCAACGCATCGCCCTGAAGCAGCTGGGGACTGTTGGCCTTCAAGGATGCTATTCGCATCAGCAGATAGAAGCGGCACTCCGCGGCGAGGGGAGTGGTGTGTGCAACTTGCCCCACAGGCCTCTTCTACCGGCCGATCAAAGTGCGCTTCTTGTGACTCGCACTTGGGGAGCTCCAATCACCGGAATCAACTGCCCTAAAGGGTGTGAGGGGAGTGGTGCAGCACGCATCGCCCCCAAAGCTAGCTGGGGATGTGTCCTCAAGGAGCTAGCTTTTGAATCAGCAATGAAGCGGGGCCTTGCGGCCGAGGGGATGCTGTGTGGGCGCTTGTCCCAGCGCGCCTTTCTACGGACCGATCAAAGTGGCTGTTGTACGCGCACTGGGGAGCTTCCATCGCAGGAAAGAGACTCCCTAAGCGTGAGGGGACAGGGGCAGCACGCATCGCCCCGAAGCAGCTGGCGGACTTTGTCCTTCAAGGGAGGCTAGCGCTTTTTCGATACGACGGATAGAAGCAGCCTCGTGCGAGGGGAGTGTGAGTTGTGCGCGCTCTCTCCAGGCCACTTGTACCGGCCGATCAAAATGGCCTGGTGACTCTGCCTTCAAGAGAAGCTTCTATCGGCTATCAGGTGTATTTCTAACCTAGGGCTACCTGCAGGGGCAACTCCAAAGGCAACAGTTTTCTCCCACACCCCGCCCCTTCCCCCCCACCCCCACCCTTTCCCCCACACTGCTCTTCGCCTCGCTGTAGTTCTAACGAATGACTGTGAGAACATGGCGATGAAACGCATGGTTTTAATAGAGCTAAATTTTGGGGTGGGGGCTTAACTTCACCTCATGCCTAGAAATCATGCTGGGCCTTCCTATTGGTGGAGGCCGTATTGTTGGAGAAACACGGTACTTATGTTTCCATTTGGAATCACCAAGGGTTTAATTTGGATTTTCTGAAGGCATTTCATCAATGCTCTGAATATTTAAAAAAAATGTTTCGCATGCACTGTCTCCATTCCGATAAAACAATCGTATTGATTTGTGCAGTATGATTAAGCAACTGCAAAGATCTTTAAGACAGAACAATCTTATTATATCTTTACACTGTAAAGATTTTACTTTCTATGTAAGGGAGCAAATGCAGGTACACCCAGTGCTAATCGTATGCCCAGGATCACCTAAGAGTACAGCAAGCTCTGTGAAAGGTCAACAGCATGTATTAAAACCAAAAGGGACATTACGAAGCACCATTGTTCTTCAACAAGATACACAAAAGATTTGGAACCTGTGGTGCTCCAGATGTTGATTAACCAAACTTCCCAGCATCCCTTGTCATCATCTTCATTGCTGACCAAGATTTGAAAGTGTGATTGAAGTAGGGGACACACAAAACTCAGTGGCCCAAAAACAAAATAGAACCCGTTTTGCAATAATGAGAAATAAATAAATAAACTGACTCGGGAACAATAGAAATCAGCACACTACGGAAGAAAAACAAAAATTTTCTGGAAGGACAATTTTGGAAGGATCATAAGAATTTTATATTCAGGTTTCCAAACCATGAGAGGCAGAGAGTGATGGAAGGAAGCAAGGAGTACCATGTCGAAAAGTGCTCCACCTTCCAAGATCACTTATTATTAGACAGATGGGTAGACAGACTGTTGTGGTCCACCGGTGGCTTGCGGAGGTGGCAGCAGAATTGGACAGTGTGTAGGAACATGGGCCAGTCCTGGAGTCTGGGGAGAGCTCAGACAAGGGATCTGTGTCTGACACAGAGATGGGGCCAGGGTCATTTGAGAGTTATGTGCTAACTCCGGAGCTTCCAGAATCTGACATCAGTGAGGCAGAAGAACAGGGGGAGCCTGTTCCCAGTGTGTGCTTGTGCAGAGCTGCCAGAAGGCAGGAACAGTTAAGACAAAAGGGATGACTCAGGAGTAAGGCTTGGAGATGATTGGCCCCTCCCATAAGACATAAAGGAGGAGCAAAGGGACCTGAGCCTTTGCAGGAAGCAACTTTGTTTGTTCTGGTCAGTTTAAACACTGAAGTACCATGTTGACTTTATGCTCCATTTGGCCTTGTACAGCTAATTGGCAATTTTGTCATTGGCAGCATTTCAAGGGAGATAAAGGTGGTGCTTATCAACCTTATCCTGAAAGACTGTGGCCGACATCTGTTGGACTATTAACAAGCTGTTTGGGACTCATTACGGGCTGTGAATGCATATAATTCACAGACGTTGAAATAAAAACACGGCTTTTGGGAACAGCATGTGCTTGTTACTGTCTTAGGAAGCCTTGGTCAGAACTCAGAAAGACAGAAAGACAGATACAATTCTTCATTCACAACTTACCCTCCCCTCGTAAGGGCTTTCTGTTAGGTTTTGGCTTTACAACAGTTGTTGATGTAGAGGCTTCGGCCATGGGTTCCTGAAATTTAGTGAAAAATTCATTCAGAGACCGGATTCCAGCTCATGTTTTCAAATCTGAACAAGGCTCTCTCTCAGTAGAAAACACCAACCTGATTGTGCTGGAGAGTTGCCTTGTAGCTTTTTCCTTCCTGCATGCTTTCCCACATGGCTATCTTTTGCTTTCTCTTCTCTTCTTTGAGCTGAAGAGCAAAATGTACACAAAGAAAATTAGAATGACATTATCTTTCGACAGAATTACTGAATTTGGGCACCCTTCCAGGCTGAATACAGGCTTCCCAAAGCAAAATAGGAAGACAGCAGAAAGAAGGCAAGTGGTTAATATCTTTCTGTGGCTCTTTACAATTGGTCTTCTCAAATATGCTAGACTTCAATTCCGATAATGCCAGCCAGCATAACTAAAGGGCATTACTGGAGCTGAAGTCCAACATTATCTTGAGAACACGAAGTTGGGGAGTATGGCATCCAATGACCAGGCTTGATGTAGGCAGACCGAAATGAAAAGAACTAGCATCAGGAGACAAGAATTAAATATAACAGCCTCTGTGTAGAAGTATACATATTCCTTTTTATGCACAAGAACTGCTTTTTCAAGAAAAAGCTTTCAAATGAGGCAGGCAAAGTAGCTTGAAAGGTCATTAAAATGTTCTATCAAATTAGAAAAGAATTCGGAATTAGTAATAAACCCCAGCAGCTAGATAAAATTTTAATGGGATCAGGAAAAAAGAATATATGATAAACTAGATTTTTACAATTGTTTACTTTGAAGCAGAATTAGTAGAGAAAGGGAAAAAAGAAAAATTAGTAAATGAAATATCGATTGCTTGGAAGTAGGATGTGGACGTTAATATCACTTTAAATGAATGGAAGAAGTCTGGGGAAGTTAATATATAACAAAATGGCAGAATACAAAGAAAATGCATAATAAACTGTGTTTATAAGATGGCACCTTCCTTCCTTCGAGATTGGCGAAAATGTGTGCCCACAAAATGAGTCCAAAATGCTGGAAATGTAAAAAGAAGAGGAACTTTTTTCCACATTGTGGTCGGTCATGCATTAGAGAGCCCAAAAATACTGGAGAATAATAAGAAAGTGGCTAGAAGATATTACTAAAGAACAAGTCCAAATATTAAACCAGAGTCTTTTTCTACTAGGGATTTTTGACAAAACAAATTATCAAAAAAGATAAAATATATAGAATACATATATTAACAGCAGCTAGGTTGGCTTTTGCTCAGTGTTGGAAGCATTCAGATACCTACAAAGGGAGATGATTATCCAAAAAATTTCAAACTGCGCAGAAATGGACAGATTAACATTAGCTCTAAAAAAAACAAAGAAACTTCAGATATATTATAATAGCTGGAATTATTGGTGTAAGTGGTTAGAACAAAGATGGAATTTATAATATAGGATTGAAAGAACATAGATATAATTTATATGATGATGTATAAATTCTTGTAAAGATAAAGTGTTTAGAGATAGTAAAACCAAAGGAAAGAAAAAGATCTAACAAATTGTCGAAAGTAAGAATATTTTTAAACAAATTTTCTTTTCTGTATATTTCTTTTTTTGCTTTTCTGTTTTTTTGCTTTTCCCATCCCCTCTTTTTCTTTTCTTTCTACCCTTCAATTATGTACGTGTTATTATGTTGTTGTGTTTTGTTTTTTTTAATTGTAAAATCAATAAAATTTGTTTTTTAAAAAATAAATAAATAAAATGTTCTATCAAATTAATGTTTTGCAGATGTAAAAAGAATTCTTTCAGTGGTTAGTCCTAGAGAAATTCTTAAGCCAGAATAGACTGTAGTGCATCTTTTCCCTTCAATATGAAGAGGAAGGAATAAGTAAACCAGTTTATACTGATGCAACGGGAACGGTTATTTTCATGGCCAGATAACTAAACAAGCTATTTGGAATGGAAGAGGACAATTTGGAGATTGCTGAGATAACATGGTAAACTCACCAGAGTGCAATTCACTTTTCATTTTTTCACCCCTCTCTTACCAGATTTAGATTTATAGCTAGCTAATTTTCCCCAGGTTTGCAAACGTTAGCTATTCCAGCTCTGTAGAAAGGAAAGAATATACACTGTGCAATGGTCTCAAGCCCCCAATGTTTTCTGAATATTTCAAGCCAAGCAATCCAAACTGACCAGGTTTACATATTACATTAAATCATGGTTTATTTTACCAACTCTGTTGGACAAACCAGAGCAACCTGGTTCAAAAGCCACACTAAGCCGCTATGTCTATTTTACAATCTACCATCACATACTACATCAGACCATCAAGCAAATAAGCCATCGCATGGTATACTCATTTTTCTTTTAACAACCCCATAATCCCTTGCGGGGTGGAGTCTGGGCAACTGAATGGAGCTAGCAGAGTGTTTACTGGCCGGATGCCCTTCCTGCCACCAATGCAGAGTTTTGCTAGATATATTCTCATCATGCCCAGAGAGAGAAATATCTGCCTCTATCTAGGATCGAGCTCACTGCCTCCCGATTGTGAGGCAAGAACTCTAGGCCATCACACCACTCCAATTGGTTTAATGCATGGTTTAGTGCAACATGTGAATCCAATTCATCACAGTGAGTGCCTTGTGCCCAAGTACAACAGAATAGATATTCCAGTGCCTAATTCTAAATTAGCTCTTTAGAGCAGTGGTCTCCAACCAGTGGGCTGTGAGAAAATTTTGGTGATCCACAGAGAAATGTCACCCCAGAGCACCCCCCAAAGCAATTAATCCAAACTGCACATTTATTTATATAAATATTTATATTTACATATAAGCTATGCCCAGCCAATCACATGACCACCAAGCCACACCCACAAATTGGGCCATACTCACAGAACTGGTTGTTAAGAAATTTGAATCCTACCCTTGCCTTTGTGTGAGCGTATGTGTGAGAGAGAGAGAGTGAGAGAGGTTAAATCAGATCTCTCTCTCCCTCCCACCCTCCTCCCTCTCCCTCCAATGTCAGCAAGCCACTGTCAATCAAAATTCATATTCGTGGCCCTGGGATTTAAAATTATGAGTTTGGTGGTTCCTGAGGTCCAAATGGTTGGCGACCCCTGCTTTAGAGCAAAAGATACCAAATTGTATCTTGAAATTCTATTTACAGTACTGAATTTTCCATTTTTTAGATGTAGGCTCACAATCAAATGTCTGTATATTTTCCTCATGCTTTTGAATAAAAAGCACACTTATAGCTGCCAGACTTATAATGTTGCTGGAGGCAGTAGTTCTGTGAACAGCTGCTTTAGTATATGAAACAAACCAATCTGGCTGAGACATACCATCTTCTGTTTTTCCTTGAACTTCTCTGCTTGGGCATTCAATTGTTCCTGCATCTTCATTCGGGCAGCTAGAAGAGCTTCCTGCTGTTTAACCACATCGTCAGGTTCTGAATCAATCCCAAGAGAGAGTTAGCAAAAGCTTAAAATCTGCTAGAAACCATACATTTGCACTAGCCTCATAGTTTCACCTCTTTCAATACTGAAACTTGCCTTAATTTAATTTGCCACTGCTGCTTAGAGCTAATATTTTCTATGTGGCTTAATATTTCAGCAGAATAATTCAACCTGGAAGTTGTAACCATTCCTGTTATCCTTAACCCTCTTAGACAAATATGCTAAACCAAAACAGGAAGAACTGAATAAAGCTAAGCTTCTGGAATAAAACATGATTAATCTGAAAGTCTCCCTTATCAAAATAGATAAATGGATATAAGCAGGATTGGCTGACCCAGAACACTGTAAGTTTACTTCTACACATAGACCACTTTCCTGAAGCAATCCCAGCAAACACACATTCCACAAAATGGGGTGCATTCCTTCTTCCAATCATCAGAGAAACACAAGAGTTTGGAATTTTAAGAACCAGAGATTCCTGAATTAGATTTTGCTTTTTACAGATCACAGAAGAGGGATGCCTCATCCTTAGTTTTGTGAAGACGATGATTACATTATCTATTAGCAGCAGTGGCAGATAAATAGCACAATATGAACAAGCAATTGCTGCAATTTTATTGCAGCTTTGCTTTGCAAAAGCAAAGCATTTATTCAGCATTGCAGAATAAATTAAGTAAAATGGAGATTCTTGCTCCAAGGAGATTCTACATGGAGACATACAGGATAGGAGTTTACATCATCTTCCCAGTTTTCATAGACACCTAGTCTGTTCAAGAGAATCTCATCTTGATACTAATTAATGCCACATTTTTTTTAGCACTGGCAATAATAAATGTACCCCGATTGAATACATAAAGATCTAAAGTTATGCAGACATAGAAAGAACAGTTAGCTGAGAGGCTTTATTCATACACACCGATAGCTGTTTTGGGCACACTGGATCCTTTAGTGCCTTGAAGATTTTTTGAGAGCTTTTGTACAAGCAGATAAACGCCAATAAGGGCAAAGAGGATGTACCAGCCATAGTCTGAGAACAGTGAATTTACTGGAAGAGAAGACAAAGCAATAATTTAATTTGAATACAGACATTTTGGTCTGCTGCAACAGAAACATGGCAGTGAAAAAAAATACAGCTGTGTTAAGCTAACAAAGGACCAAATAAAAGTACAAAAACTTTTATTCCATACATCCATGGTGTCAGATATCTAATAATTTATCATGTTCAGCCAGTTGCTCCCATTGCTAGTACAGCATAGCAGATTTCAGCTCATCTTTTGCAGGTGCAGCAGACTTTCAATTCAAGAAAAGACTCTTTTTGGTATTTCAAAGAACAATCTTATTTGGATATTGTTTCATTTTGTAAATGAAACTATGAAACTATCATCTCAGTGGTAACTATTTCTGTAACCATTCCTTTTCCACTTTTCAAAAAAACATTTTCTTCAAAGAGCTAAACATACATACAAGAAAATGAAGGTTACAATTAAAAATGATACATCAAAATGAAACACAAGTAGCAAAAACTCCAAGAGTCAGATTTAAAAAAAAACAATATAACTTTATTCCCAACATTTCAGAGACAGACAGAAAGAGAGAGAGAGAAAGGGGGGGAGAGAAAGGGAGGGAGAGGGAGAGAAAAGGAGAGAGAAAGGGAGAGGGATAGATCTGATCTAACCTCTCTCTCCCTCTCTCTTTCTCACACACACACACAACCACAAAGGCAGGATGGGATTCAAATTTCTGAACAACCGGTTCTGTGGGTGTGGCCTAATTTATAGGCATGGCTTGGTCATGTGACTGGCTGGGCATGGCTTGTATGTAAATATTGTAAATATTTATGTAAATATTAATTTTTTTATTAAAAACAAGCAACTTTTATCCAAAATCAGGCAAAGCAGGCAGGCAGATTGAGTTGCTCACAGAATCAGATTCATTCAGAAATCTACTCATCTGCCATTGGCTAGCTCAGTCTGTCACATAAAATTTGCTTGCAAGCAAACTCACAAAATTAACTCACAACACACCACATGTATGTAAATATTGATTTTTTTCTTAAAAAAGAGCAACTTTTACCTAAAACCAGGCAAAGCAGGCAGGCAGATTGAGCTGCTCACAGAATCACAGATTCATTCAGAGATCTACCCTTCTGCCATCAGCTACCTGAGTTTGCACTGAATAATAGAAGCTTCAGTCCTAAGGGAGGTTCAGCTGTACTTAAAAGCAGAGCCGAAGCTCTAAAGATTAGCTAGAAAGCAAGAAATCCAACCATTTCCTGCTTCCAAGCTAATCTAAATCTCCCAACACAGCAGAACAGATGATGGGGGGGGGAGGGGAGAAGGAAAAATAGCAGCTTAGCAGGCAAGTTTGCCATGTAAGGAGTGAGTGGGTGGGGAGGGTTCCCACAGGCCATGTGGGTGGCACAGCCTTGTGTTCCTGTGCAGCCTGGATTAATTGCTTTGCCTCCCTTTATGACGTTCGCTTCCAAAACCTCGAAGCCCACGCAGAATGGGAATGATGGGAACTGTAGTCCTCTCTGGAGGGCCAACCCTCCCTTCTCCCCGGCCAGGGTTCCGCCAGAGACTCGGATGCCCCATCAGCTCTGGGACATGTACCAACGGCGCAACCACGCAGCAGAGCTCTTTTCCCGTTTGGTGCCCGACCCCCCACCCATAAAAAAAACCCTCAGGAACGATATACTGCTCTTGAATATGGAGGATCGATTTTTTAAAAAAACCTTAGATCCGGGAACTCCTCCCCAGGGAAGCCCCGAAGCGACAACACCCTCAATCCCCCACAGATTCTCTGTCCCACCTGCTTGGAGGAAGAACTGGACGCCTTCCTGTCCCGCGAGAGGCCCCTGGGGGTCCACGGCTACGTCATCCTCCATCCCGCCGAGAAGCCGGACCGTCTCAGACACATCCGGGATCCTAGCCCCCCCCCACTCCCATACACCCTCTGACGGCCAGTCAATGGCGATGCCGTATCTCAGATCTCCGTCGCCCAATTGAGGGCGCTGGATAAGTTCGAACCAATCCAGAGGCGAAGCGGGGGAGGCGGGAATAAGGTGTCGACCAATCAAGAGAGGGAGGGGGCAAGGTTCAGAGATGACTCGACTGAACGGGGAAAGTCCAGGGGGCGGGGCTACTTGGGAGGTGAGGCGGGAAGGCAGGAATCTGATGGGCGCTTTTTTGGGGGGGGGGGGNTTTTTGGGGGGGGGGGGGCGAGTTTGGCGTAGCTCGCTTTGCTGTGAAATTTAATAAACAAAGTGGAGGAAGAGGAATCCGGTTTGCAAAAGTTGCACGCAGTGCAGAGTACCCTGCTTATATAAGATGCAGCTCAATACCATGCATCAAAATGCATTTTTTAGGCACATATGTAGATGTGAGCATATATATAAAAAACACATTATACACACACACACCTGTATACATGTGTATGTATACAGAGAGAGAGAGAGGGAATCAGAGTCTTCAGATTATGATTCCAATGGAACATTTGTTAAATGAATTTTGCCCCATCACTGCAGTTAAGTTAGTAATCCGGTTGTTGTGAATCTGGTTGCAAAAGGGGATCATGTGACCCCCGGACCCTACAACAGTCCTATTATGAGCCAGTTAAAATTCAAAATAGGAATTTTGATCATGTGATCATGGGGATGCTAGAACTGGGAAAAACTTTTTTTTTCGGTACTGTTGTAACTTTGAACAGTCACTAAATGAACTTCCTGGATATGCAAAGCTAAAAAAGTCCAGTGTGGTTTTTGTGTTTTGAATGCCTCTATAACTGATTGTTCAGGATCGACTGAAAGCTTCTAAAAAGGGATTTCTAGGCTATCTAGATTCAAAGCATCTTAGTCTCTTGGAACTCATTAGATTTTAACACCAAGATGTTTCTCAGACAGGATATTCACCTTTCTGGGAATAATACAGGTGGTTCTGACAAATAGCAAGGAGCTTCAAGGACAGATATTTCAGTTCTTTCCTGGATGCTCTACCAGTCCATATTGTCCCAAGAGGCAGATCAAAAGTTACTCTCATAACACCACTGACAAACAAATCCAAACATACAGATCTTGTTATTTGGTTTATCATGAACCATGTAACAAGCTTTTAAAAGAAATCAGGAAAAAATAAAATAGGTCTATCTCACCATTTGATAGATGTGGAAAATCAATGTGGCCATGATTCTGTTTTATCTGCACCTGCATGGCACTACAACTCCAACAAATTGGGTGTCACAATCTACTTATTTTACTATTGGTGTCTTAACCCAGCCAACTAACATAATTTTCACCAGATATATACTAAATTTGCATTGCGTGGTAACTAACATGCTTTTCTTTTTGCTCAGTTCATTTTTCATTTTGCTACTTTCAATCAGCACTAAATGAAATCTCATTTGAACACAACTCTTTAAATCTGAAGCAAATTCCCAAACAGAGCTTGCCACTTGTGACAAAACAGCAGAATAAAGCAGAACCTGAGAGCAGATATATAGCTGGGAGACCCTAACAGTTCTAGTACTGCTAGTTTATTAGGCTGTTAATTCAGTTGGACATAGTAACAAGTTCAAACGGTGGTGTGATCCATTTTTTTTTTAAAAGGCAGTTTTATTTTACTGCAAATGTACGTATAAAATTTACAAACTACAATTGGTATATTTTCATAGCTGCTACTTAACACAACAAAAAACATAATCTAGAAAGTAAAAAAGGCCAAACAATAGAACACTGTAGATTATCCAAGATGTAAAAAAAAGTATTAAGATCCATTGGCAACTGTATCTTCCTCCATCTCTTCTACAGCCTCATCTGAAGGACCTAATTAACAGAAAATACAATTTATTTCTGTCAGAGTTGTGAAACATCAAATTCTTACAAAAAGAACAGTTTGTACTGCATTAGTTTTCATTTGGAAAGATTTAAGTTTATTGTAATTTAGCAACTTTCTTCACCTTACTAACAAGTTCTGATCTTTGCTCTCTCCAACTGTAAGTAAGGTTACAATTACATTTTGTAGCCAAAAAATATTTAATTCTGTATTGTCTTTGTATTTCAAACAATATATTCTCAGCAACATGGCAATTTAAATTCCCCAGCCTTGAAATGTTCCATTCTTATCTACACAATTACCCTAAATTGCTCTAGAAACAGTAAAAAAAACCTCCTTGTCTGTTCTTTCAAAGGAAACTTTTGAGTTATGCTTTCTAAATGTTAGAAAACTGAATATTTCTTACCAGTTTTACGGTCCCTGCCAGGTATTTGACCAGCCTGCAATAAGCCTTTCAGCCTCTCCACTTCAGCTAGAGTTGAGGCATTTGCAATGGCATTCTTAAAAAGAAACATCAACCGTCACTCATGTAAATTAACTTAAAGGCAAGGCTAATGAATATTCAAATGATTTGCTCAAAGGATAATATTTTCAGTAACAACATCGCGGTGAATTTTTAAGTAATCTCTATCAGCTGCAAAACAAAGAAAAAAAGCAAGCTTATACAACTGCATACAAACTGAGTTCTGGGGATTAGCAACAGCATGTACTTCCTTATTAAGAACTGGTGCGGTGGCCTAGAGATGGAGTTCTTGACTCACAATCAAGAGGCTGAGAGTTCGATCCCAGATAGGGGCAGATATTTCTCTCTCTGGGCACAATGAAAATATATTTGCAGATCAAAACTCCTCACTGGCAACAGGAACGGCATCTGGCCATTAAATACTCTGCTGGCACCATTCAGTTGTGCAGACTCCATCCCACAAGGGATTATGGGGTCAGTAAAAGATGATGATATGCTTCCATATTAAATCTTTGGCTAGATTTGACCAGTGAGCAGCTTTTTCTTGAACATTTTTTACAAGATCTGAAAAATATTACCTTGATAGCCTCTACATCTCCTGGGGAGGGTCCGGCTTTCTTTTTGTCAGTTGGCAAACCAGCACCTGGGTTAAAACTGAAGAAAGAAATGTACGGTTCAATTTTAAAAGGTCTTCTTCATCTGCTTCTCGAACTTCCCAAGAGAAGCTCAGGGAAGCCCAGATTTTCAATCAAGTGTAGTATCTTATCTTTGTTAACAAACTGATATAATCAAAGAATAGCTCTTTCAGAAAAACCAGCAGGAAAGCATTCCCTAACCCCACCCTTTGAACATCGTCCTAAGCAAAATGTAAAATGCTGCATGAAGGTTAATGCTGCCAATTTGAATTTTGAACCACCCCATTGTTGTTGGCCAAAACAATAGTTGTTTCTTCTAAACTATATGAAGCAATGCACTGCTAATTAGTGACAGCTACTGCTTCTTTTTTTTTTTTTTGCTTATTTTATTTTTCCATTTGCCTGTGGTGTTTCTGAAGAGTTTAAAGTGGTTATCTGTATCTTACGTTTTGGCTCTCCTGGCAATATCCTTTGCAAGCTGTGCACCCTGCTTGCCCTTGAACATTTTCTCTGCCTCCTGACGCTCCTACAGCAACACCACACACACAAAGTTAATGCAACATCAATAGAAACAAGCCTACTGTGCATGGTTTTTTTCCCCAAAGTAATTTGTAGGGTAAACTAATAACGTGTGTGTGTATATACATATAAAACACTGCGTGCACACACATTGACATTACACATTTCAACTTGCAATTCTTCCCCCAAAGTTGCACACTTCGTTGGATGTTTCTATTTTGAAAAAGGATGCACTTCTTTAAAAGGTGACATACGAACTGCTGTGTCATAACGGGAAATGTCATTTAGCTTAGATGCTGCTCTGAGAGTGACTTTGTTTCTCCAACCATCTAGGAAGGAATAACCAAGTATGTATGAATTATTCCAAATGTAGGTAATTTAAAAGAACAGAAAACATTTTTAAAATGAATTCTGAATTTTCATTTGGTCTGTCAAATGCTGGTCGCACACAATACCAGAATTCCTAGTTTTATCTTAATTTTTAAATTCAGAACCCCAGGTATACATTTTAAAACTCCCACCCTTATTCCTGCATTTGTGATATGTTTCCATAACATAAGCATACTATAAGACTGCATTTCAAATTACAGTTGCAAGAAATGAGCCATAACCAAAATGCTAATCCGGAAAATTAGGTTAAAGAGAAAAACTGAAATTGTGTAAATGAATATACTTGTCAGGAAACAGTACTTCAAAAGTGCCAGAGGACTTACTTTTAATTTCACTTTTTGGAAATCCAGGACTCTGACCTGTGGAACCTTGTGGATGATATATAGCCTATAATGCTTCTTATTTGTTACAGGGTTTCTCAAAACGCTGAAAAGGGAAGACATTTATATAATTCCAAATGGAAAAATGTGTTCAGACCATTTAAACACAGGAACTAATAAGAGAAACACAATACAAGATAAAATGTGAAACCAGAGATCAGAGGAATACACATTTGAACAATTACAATAAACTAATTACCAGAAGAAAAAGCAGTAACACTTCTTTTGGCAGGGTAAGAGTTTGCAACACCAATCAGTTAATGAGTCATTGCAGATTTAAAAAAATCTTAGGGTTCTTCTAAAAGAATTCTTTTGACACTGCAATTACACATAAAAATAGCTTTTTGAATACATATCAAGAAGTTTAACCTATATGGCTTGACTAGCATATATAAAACGTTACAAAGTGAAAATGTCTCATTCTAATACTGATAAATTACTACATTCTGGCCTCTCATAGTCACTGTAAACCCACTTAAATCTAAAATTGAATGAAAACTGAAGAAGTTACAACTGTGTGAATTTTTTTGCATTTTCTTCACCGTATGTATGATCATAGTCTATTGAAGAGAAAGAAAAAAAATTCTTGCAGAAAAGCCAGCTGGGTGGCATTGTTTCGTCTTTTTCTCTTTTTGCCCAATCTTCCTCACAGAGAAGTTGTTACAAAGAAAATAGGAGGGATTATGAAGGCTACTTTTAGCTGTATAAAATAAAGTGGAATATAAATCTGGTAAGTGAATATATACATTTGCTTTTAAGTAACAGTGACAGCATCCTCACTTTTTTCAGCAATCAGAAACTGTTGTTTAAAAATAAAGATTTTGTACCTCAGATAAGTTAGGGATTTGATAGTTGCCAAAGGATCAAGATCACCCTAAGAAAGGTTAAGACATTTGGTTAATTTTAAACCATGTTTTGTACATTGTGCACTATTTTCTTCAAGATGTGCAAGATTTAGTACAGAACAAGTATATGTCATACATGCAATTTAGTTTAAGAAAGTTTAGGGCTAGTATTCACTGTGTGAATTCAAACTGTGGTGCATCAAGCAGGCCAGATATTTGCAGCCTAGGCATTTTAAACTGTTCAGAAAGCTTAACATGAAACAAAGTTTATAAATGCTTGGCCTGCACATATCTGCCCTGCTTGATGCAACACAATCTTTCTGAACTATAGAAGGCCATTAACTTTTTCTTCCAGAAGGAAGAAATCAATTACCTTTTGGAGATTACATGAGGAAAAGCTTCCCAGGCTTATGCATTGTAAGGTCAATAATGTTTTGCAGACTGGCGTAAGCCATTGATAAGGCAGAACAACACACATGGATTGAAATTGGAGAAACACAAAATGGCACTGTGTTTTTGTCAAATTACATTTACAGTACATTTCAGTGGAGAAACTGAAAGAACAGTCTTTCAGTTTCTCCAAGAGAATATTGTAAACTTCAACTGTGAGAACTGAAATTGCTTTCATCAATCCTGCTTCCCTCAGAATTTCCATCTTCTGTTGTTTATATTCATGACACATATATAAGCCTATTTAAACCAATGATATAATATGAAAACTAAAAAAAAAGGCTGAGGAAATACAATTAAATACAAAAACATCTTTCTCCTTTTTTAGAAAAAGTCATATGTAAATAGCAGCGCACACAGTACTTGAGATTAGAACAAAAGTGAGTAAAATAAGACCATTAGGATATTTAGCCATGTAATTCAGTTTAAATGGTTTTAAAAAGGGTTGTATTTTAGTTTTGGCTTAAAGTGATTTATAAATCCAGCCAATGTTCTTGCAATCTATAGTTTATGGCTTGGCTTAGTATCATGCAGATATTCATCTAGAAACTACGGTACAAATTCCCAGTTACAAATTCTCAGTTTTAAGCATACCCAATTAAAGTGTTCACAATTTTTAAGAATGATTATGTACTGAGAAAAAAAACTGAAGACAAGTCTCAAGCTCTAGATCACCCTTGTACTCACAAAGAGATACTTATTTCCTTTATCTGACTTACCAATTCCATAATGTTATTGTTGATAAGGATGAGTTCAGTGAGATTTGGCAAAGACTGTTCAAGTCCTTCACCTATTCGGCTAAAAAAAAAAAAAAAA
>BHFT01004014.1:0-10636 GCA_004320025.1 Laticauda laticaudata | reverse complement strand
TCGGCAAAAAAAAAAAAAAAAGGAGAAGATAAAGAGAAAAACTAATAAATTAAATCTGGTAGAAGATAATTTCTTTACCAAGCATCATTTGCTTTTATATTTGCATTAAGGCATGCAATAAAAATAAAGATCAATCTAGAATTTCCATTTAATCTAAAGAAGATAACTCCAGGCCTCAAAATTGTGGCTGAAAACACTCACCTTAATCTGTTGTTATTCATCAACAATGTTTTCAATCTCCTCAGCAGCGGAAAGCCGTCCAATTTCCGGATCTCATTGTCAGAAAAATCAATAGTGTCAAACTGGTCCAACGTGGCACCCAAATTCTCAATTACAGGAATCTTGTATCCTGGTAAAACACAGAACAGTATAAAAACATAAAAATACATATTTGGAATATTCATCTGGTAACATTTAACAGCAAACTATCTTTGCTGCACTTCTTATAATGAATCTGACAAGACCTGGCAAAATGGAGGACTTTCAGAAGATAAGGTGGGAGTGTGCCAGAGTGAATGGAAACAAGCTCTGATAAAAAAGAAACATTTGAAACAGCATTCTATAACTTTACAGACCTACCTATTGAAAAACATCATTCAATTATTTGTAACAAAAAAAACCACATATTACAAATACAAAAGATCTGGGGATTTTTACTTACTTGCAAGCTCCTAGGCTTTGATTAACATAGATTGTTGCAAAGTGAATCAAACAACAATAAACAAGATTGTTTTTTATAGAACTGCTGAAGAAAAAGCACAGAAAATCTGGCTAAGAACAGGTTGGGACCTTTGAATGCTTCCAGCACAATCCAGAGCTTATCACCCATAATGGTCAAGGCGAAATCACTTTATATCAGGTACAGGGAGAGCACTTTGTTTTTCCACTTAAGGCAAGGATAGGATAGAACAGAAATTGGTGAGGTCCTTGGTTCTCTTTGAACTTGGCTGTTTTCTTGCAGATGCTTCATTATCCAAACTAGATAACTGACATCAGTGCTTTATTTTTTTTGTGAGCTACCCAGAGTCATGAAGCAGCTATATAAATTCTATAAATGAATGAATGTCTATCTAAATTCTATATCTATATAAATTCTACCTATCTAAATTCTCTATTCAATCTAAATTTTTTATCTAAATTCTATCTCTATATGTATCTATGCATCTTTCTATATCTATTTAAATTCTCTACCTATCCAAATCTCTATCTAAATTCTCTCTCTCTATATATATATATATATATGTGCTGTTTATCTTCCTTCGGGTATTATCCCACATCATTGTAGTGCTGTTAAAGTTCCAGCTTTTTTACTGCATTTTTGTGTTCATCCAGGCAGGTACTTATTCTTCTATTGGTCTGTCCAATGTATTGTAGGCCGGCATGATGTACATCAATTGGACAGGACCAATAGAAGAATAAGTACCCGCCCTGGATGAACACAAAAATGCAGTAAAAAAGCTGGAACACACCTCCTCACTAGTCCAACACATGAAAAACCACAGGTCACATCAACTTCAATGGCACAAAAACCCTAGCCACTATAGAAAACCCCAACCACAGAATCATTCAGAGAAGCCATAGAGATTGAAAAAGACCTGACAGCATGAATAGAAGAGATGATTCCAGCAGACTGTCAATTTATTGAAACCTGCACTCTCAAATAGAAAGATCTCAAAACAGACAAACACCTGAGCACAGACAGACCTCCCTCTGATGCCTCCAACTCAAACACCCCCCCACCAGGCACCCAGTGAAACCCAGCTTGCTAATGAATAGCAGCTTGCTAATGAAGAGCAGCCATTCCCTTCACAGGAGCCAAGCTGCACTGAAAGCCTCCAACACAAGAACAGAGTGTTGCCAGCCAATCAAAGCCACAAAACAGACAGAAGAAACCAGAAACACCAATCAATCAAACTCCAAGTCCAATGAACACAGACCCAGGCTCCTAGCCAATCAGAATGGACCAGCCTCAAATTTAAAACCAGGAGCTGTAGACCCACATCCATACAGAAGCCTGATGATGGCAGATGAGATTCTGTTGAAACGTGCGCTTGAACTTTTACAGCATTACAATTGACGTGGGATAATACCCGAAGGAAGATAAACAGCACACATGTAAGTACCCGCGAATAGCTTAAAAAAACAATATATGTATCTATGTATCTCTTTCTCTGCCTACCCCCTCCCATATATATGTGTATGTATGTATATGTGTATCTATATGTATGTATGTATATACACACACCTATCTACCTATTATCTACCAATCTAACATCTATCTCAGTTCTCTATTTAAATTCTCTATCATCTCCCTCCCTCCATCGAAGAACAGAAGGGTCAAGCCCTCTTTGGGACCTAATCCTAAAGACCCAATCCTGCTCTTCTGCCTGCTCGTGCACCAGAATCAAGGCTACTGCTACTGCCCAGAAAGCCACGCCAGATCCTTGCAGGTCACCCCAAACTGGAACAGACGGTGAGAAACAGGTTTGGAGACAGGGGAGCGGAAGTGGAGCCATTCCTGACACCAACCTCGGGATTATCCCAAGGAACCTTAAAACGCGCAGGGAGTACAGCCATGCAGCCTTCCCCGTTTCCCAAACATTCCACAAACGCCTTTTAGCAAAATTAGTCCCTCGAGGGCCACCATCCCATTGGAAAAACGCTTTGCACAGGGCGCTTAGGAGCCCAGGACCTACGATGTCGAACAGAACCAAGCTTGGCCGCGGGAAGGCAGAACCCCCCCAAGGGTGGCTTCTCACCGCGGAGGTCAAGCTCCCGGTCTCGCACGGCGCTGGTGTACTGCGCCGCCTGCTCGATGACCTCTGCCGTCAGCTTCACCATCTTCCTCTCTTCGGCGGCCTCCGCAAAGAACGTACCGATACCAAAAGGGGGCTTGGAGTGCGCATGCGTCGCAGCCGCACTTGACGCAGTCCGCCCGGCCGAGCGGCCAAAGCCGAAAAATCGAGCGCCAAAAGCTTCTGCGCAGGGCTTGCTCCGTCGCCATGGTAACGCTGATGCTGTCGGCATAGGAGGCCCGCCCCTTTTCAAGGGGCGGGGCTTGGAGTTGACGTTGATTTTACAGTGTTGCGAAAATCGCTGACATATTAAATAAATGTAAACGTTAATATAAATACAAATATAAGTATAAAATATAATAGACATACAAAGGTGACAAAGCACCATTGCTCTGTTCAGAGAAGATGCTTTAACGAGATCAATGAGGATTTAATGTTTCAATCATGATTCCTTCGGAAGTCTGCAAAATTAAAATGATTTGCCAAATATTGAAGATTTTATTTACTTAAAACATTGAATTAGCAACCGATTGGCAGCTCCCAATCAAGGCACTTGCAAACTTTTAAAATGAATATCACACTTCTCATTATTTTTCATTTGCAAAAAAAAAAGTTCCTCATTAAAATATTTACTGGTACTAATATTAATGTTTTTACACAATTCAATAAATAAATATTCTACAAATGCATCAATTTTAATTTTTAACATGGTAAATATCTATAAATATAAACTATACAAAAAAAAGCTCTTAGAGTGCTTGCTCCATAGTTTCCAAAAGTGAGAAGGCATCTCTAGAGCAAAACATATAAGAAGCATAGATTTAATGGAGTGCCCTACAGCATGGCAGGTTCATCCAACATGTTGAAGCTGGATGTCAGAAATGATTCTCAGCTCCATCAGATGTATATTTATTTGCAGGATTTATAGGTCTGCTTATTTCATCTCATACAATCATTGTGGGTAGCTGCACCCTTCCTGCCAAGTGAGAGTTTTGCACATCAGTCAATTATCTATCTATTTTGGCTGTGCTGTGTTCTTACCTTCCACCAGAAGTGTTAAGATGAGGGCTACTGGTTGTTCCTTTAACTTCCTTAATAAATCTTACCAGGAATCTAAGAGACTAAAAATGCCTTTTAAAAAGCCAGAAGTGCATGGTGCATAGTTTAAGTGAGCAGCGCACCATTAACCATTAAGACATATTACCTTGTTAAAGATTGGTAGGGAAGTATGTCAAATATTGTGTTACTAGGGTTATAGCTTATGAATTTGAAGATCAAGCAGAAGAAGTTGAAACTTGAACACATCTGATTGTACTTTTACATTTTCAAATAGCAAAATTAAGGGGGGAAAACAGGTCCAATAAGAATGGACAACCAAAGCAACAGGAACTATTTCCTGCTCTCCCACATCTTCTGAAATGTTTCATATGATATTGAACATCAAATAACAGAAGTAAATTTTAAAAAATAAATAAATAAATAAATGTGAAACAAGTCTTAATGTACCTAGAAATAACTAAAGTTATTACAATATAAAATGCAAACAATCAGTGGAAATCTTGGGGGGGGGGTTGTTTTGTGTAATGTCTTTGGTTTCATGTGTGCCCTCCAAATAATTTTTTAAAAGGTAAACATTACAGTTACTGTATATATTGTTGACATACAACAGGCATTATTGCTGGTGCTCTCTGTCTGTCTGTCTGTCTCAGACCAGTTCTGGAGAATCGGTAGCTGAAATTTTGAGTAGTTCAGAGAACCGACAAAGGGCACCTCTGACTGGAGATTTTACAGTATCCTTCCCCTGCCACACCCACCAAGCCATGCCCACAGAACTGTAGTAAAAAAATTTGAATCCCACCACTGGTATGTATGTATTGTAGGAAGTTAGCACCCATCCCTCTCCTAGAAAATTGAAACAGCCTAGGAAATATTTAAAAGGCAGAATATTTCCTCTCAAAAGAGTAGAAACTCAGAAGTAGAAACTCACCCCAGAAGCAGAATCTCACCCTCACCTTGTTAATGGGTGGGCCATTAAGGCCTGGGCCGGAATTCTTTACATAAGAAAGATCTCCAGGTAAAGCTGTAACAATTGCCAAAAGCCCTTTTAAGGGCATAAACCATCCAGCAAGGCTAGACCAAGCCTGGAACTCAGGACAGCCAACAGAGTTGCTCATGGGAGTCTGACAACCAATCAGAATACAACCTCAAATTCAAATCCCAACAGAGGGTATAAAAACCAAGCACTCTCAGCACCTCAGTCCTTTTTACTGATCTCTTTCCTTTCACTCTGGAGCTCCAGGTCGTCTGATCCAGTTAATTACACCTTCCAAGCAGCCTCTATGTTTCTAGTGTCTTTTTCCCCACTTGGAACTGAACCCAGAAGGATATTTCTTTCAACAGTATGTATGCATGCATGCATGCAAGCAATGTTAATGATTTTTATTTTAGACATGTATTGCATGACTACTGCAGGAAAATGGATTGATCTGACATTGCTAATGTTCTTTTCTTAGGTTTGTCAAATGAAAGTTCATCCTCTCTCTCTCTCTCTCTCTGTATAAACTCTGTTTGTCAATAGAATTAATATTTTCTCTTTCCTTGGGCACCTTTTGAACTGCAACAACTGGTTTTAAATCTTATGTTCCTGTCACTGGAGACCACAAGGTGGCACACGAACATCAGAGAAATTTATGCCATGTCAACTTAATCAGAAACTGCATACATAACAAGAAAAATGTTTCACATGTCTGGAGATGATAGATGGGTGGATAAAAGATACATAGATGCAGATGTATAGAAAATCTGGTAAAAAAAACTCACAAATTTTGGTTATGGCTAAGAGTCAGCTTTTGCCAAGAAAGAAATTATGAAAACACCAGCCTATGTGCCATACTCACCCCAAAATTGATTTTTTTTTTAAATGAGCTTTTTTTTTTAAATCAACCGGTTTATTTATGTATTTTTTATTACACAAATTTATACTCCAACTTTTATGATATATTTCATAAATAACCATGTGTGAAAAAAGTCAATACAAAAGGAACTTTTAAAAGGGGAAGCCTAACAAATATCTGGGAGGCATATAATACACGATAATTGATTAATTCTGGAAAGCTAGGGATATGGCTCATTTTCAAAGATTGATTATTCCAGTGGCATCTACCAATTTTTGCCAGCACTGCTGTTTTCCTCTTTTTGAAATCCCCTCAAATTAAATCAAGTTTGGCTTTGAATTTTCATCTCTGAGCCTCGATGAATACATTTATCAACAATTTTTATACAGATAGTCCTCAACTTACGATCACAATTGAGTCCAAAAATTCATTGTTAAGTGAGACATTTGCAAAGTTAGTTTTACCCCCAATTTTATGATTTTTCTTGTCACAGTTGTTAAGTGCTGTTGGAAATTAAAACCCACCCCTCTCCAAAAAAATGAAATATCATAGGAAATATTAAAAAGACAGAATATTTCTCCTAAAAGAGTAAAGAGGGGCAGAAACTCAGCCTCCTCCTTTGTTAATGGGCCATTAAGGCCTGGGCCAGAGTATTCTACATAACAAAGGCCTCTACCCATCTCATTACCTGGCCTGGAAAGATTGTATCGGCCAGCACTCAGGTGAAGCCATGTGGTCCAGACAAAGCCTACAAAGTTAGTTAAGACACAAAACACCCCGCTCCAGGAGTCTGACAGCCAATGGGATACATTTCTTTCAAAGGAACAGGAAACACTAAGGTGGGTCCCAACAGAGATTATAAAACTAAGGGTCTCTTAGCATGTCAGCTTTTTTTCTTTCTTTCCAGGGCATGTGAACCTGTCCAACATTAGACCATCTTTCCAAGCAGTCACCATGTTTCCAATGTCTTTCTTCCCCACTTGGAATTGAACCCAGTAGGCTATTTCTTCCAACAGTGCATCACTGCAGTTATTAGGTTAGTAACATGGTTGTTAAGTGAATCTGGCTTCCCCCACTGACTTTGCTTGTCAGAAGGTCGCAAAAGCTGATCACATAACCCCAGGATACTGCAACAGTTATAAATACGAGTTAGATGCCAAACAGCTGGATTTTGATCACATTACTATGGGGATGCCACAAAGGTTGTCAGTGTGAAAAATGGTCATCAGTCACATTTTTCAGTCCCGTTGTAACTTCAAAAGATCACTAAGTGAACTGTTGTAAGTCAAGAAATATCTGTACAAAGCAAAGAGGATGTTCTGACCCACACCCTTTCCTGACAAACAATTCAAAAAGAACAGAAACATTGGAATGCTTTTACAAAATGATTAACTGTGATAAGCACAAGCCTTGCCAAACTGTGCGGGACTTGCCAAAAGATAACAGACAAGAAATAATTTGCAAAATAAGAATCTTCAAATACAAACTCAGGATACTGGAATGCCCACAAGGTTGTAGTCTCAAAACATCTTTACCTTCTGTAAAGAAGATTAGTTTCACACCTGACTTTTATATTCTTGAAGGAGGGGCCATTACCTTGCAGCTTTACTCCCAAGTCACCTGTGCTGTTGTAATTGCTCTTTTACAAGCAATCCTGCACATACGCAAACTTGGCACAGGCTCCTCAGGAACCTCCTCATCCCTGCTGCCAGCCCCCACAATCTCTGAAGGTGGCAGTCCACTCCCTAATGGTCCTGGCCCCTCATCTGAGTCTTCACTCTCCTCAGCCATCCACACTTGCTTCCGGCTAACCACAACAGAGGACCTGCTATTGATTATAGCATTTACTTTTCAATGGACAAGGAGATGTCTTCATTTGCCTTATAATGGCAATTTCAACAGCATAATCAAACAGGAGAGTGCTGAAAAATGCAACGGATGGATGCCACAGATTTACAGTCCAAAATACGTGGCATCAATTATTCAGCATAGCCCACATTCTATTAGGCAAATGGCAAGTTCACCGAATGTACTGAACCATCCTTTACTTTTCATACTATTATAAACTAAACTTTATGTTAAGCCAGAGGCCATGTTTGCACAACATGCTGAGCCCCGGGAAAGAGTTCGTCCATTCTTTCCAATCACCTTTTCGCTGACTATTACAGCCTGACTCACCATTTTAGAGCAGGTGTTTGTTTCCAGGGCTTCGACAGAGTTTAAATGTCATTTTATTGATTGAGAGGTCAGCTGATGTTTCAGCTAAATTAAACCTTTTGTTTAATTCTCTACAGTCACCACTCGAAAATCTGTGCTGACTGGGGAAAGTTGCTGTATCCATTTTACTGGGGGAGAAAGTCCCTGTAAATTTAACGAGTCTACACTGAACAGAGGTGTCTGGGATTGCTCTGGGAGAAACAGTTGTACAATTCAGGTTTTTTGTTTTGTTTTTTTAATTCATTAGAGCTAGGCACAAGAATTACTCAGGAGGTTAAAAACAAAAGTTATTTAAACTTTACCCCTGTGTTATTTATTTATTGTATGCTGACATTTCTTTCTACATTCCTGCTGGCAGGAACTGGAGGACACTGAAGAATTAAACATTTTGAGGACATTCTATTATTACAGTGATGAGTCACAGAGCAAATTAACTTCATAATCACTAATCTAGTCATTTCCCCATGGGAGTTTTGGGACTCTGCAGAGACACATACACACACACATGCACATACATTATTTCCTTAAACAGAGTCGTATATCATGCTCACCCACAATTGTGGTTTGATTCTCAATCTATGGTCCTCTGGGGTTGATGTTGTCACAGGGGGTCCATGAAAAAATGTATTGATTTAAATCTTAAGTCTGGAGGGTGCATGGCCACAAAAGGAATTTAATGGGGGTCCATGGTGAAGAAATGGTTGAGAGCCACTGGTCTAAACAATTGGGTTCATGCACGTTAAGTTGTAAACCATGACTTACAAACCAAACAAACAAACAAAGTTTGGAGAACATGCTACATCAACCCAAACAGAGCTCGTGATGGTTTATTGCAACACGAAGGAAATATCAAGAGGGCACAAGATAAAAGTTTAACTCTCTCCCTTTTCTGTTCTTGCCCATTGCTTCTCCATCACTTTAGCAAGGAAATCTGCCAGCAGGTAAATGATCTGACTAACAAACGGATCCCAGGTCACAGTGCAGATTTTTGAATTCTCCACAATGCTTATTTGTGTTCAGCAACTTCCATCTTTTTTAATCCTTCCATTTCTAAAACTAGATAGATAGTGGTGACGGCTGAAGCGGACTAATGGGATCACTGAAGATGGGCTATGTCTATTCACGATGAAATTGGTGTTAGGAGAGGAGGGAGGAAAAACGTCCAAGTAAGTTTTCTGGATCACAGCTCATTCCATCTTAAGAGATGGCCTGGTTAAAAAAAGGAACTGGGTTGCCTCACTCGTCTCTGCATTTTGAAATGCACATACCTTGATGCTCTCTGAGCTTGGTTGTTTTCTTGCAGACGCTTCATTACCCAAATTAGGTAAAATCATCAACACGATGATGTTACTTAGTTTAGGTAATAAAATGCCTGCAAGAAAACAACCAAATTCAGATAATACCAAGGAATTTTTTTCTTGTCTTTTAATGACTCCCTTACATCAGGTGGAGTTGGGGCAACTGAATGGAGCTGAGTGTTTACTGGTCGGATGCCCTTCCTGTCACCAATACAGAGTTCACAGCTGATATTTACTCATTGTGCCCAGAGTGAGAAATATCTGCCACTATGTGGGATCAAACTCACAGCCTCCTGATTGCTCAACCTCTAGGTCATTGCACCACTCAGAGAACACCAAGGATCCCTCATTTCAATCCTGACCTATAAATATTCCCTTTTACTCGATAGAACAATTGAAGCTAGTTCATTAGACATACCCCAAATTCTATTGTGGAATTTCTGACCACCAAGAGGATGTGATGTAGCCTAATCAAAAAGATTAGTTGTGATTCGCACCCAGAAATTTTTTACTCATGAGCTACTTACTAATATGTATATTTTGGTCTCTCTCCCCAAAATATTATAAACAATTACAAGGCATAAGACATTCCACATAATAAAATAATATACCATACTTCACTAGCATTAAATAAATACATAGTAATTGATGGGGACTATCAATATTTTATTCATGTTGTCGTTTTGCCAGGTTTGGCCATATCATAAACACTAGCTTGGTTTTCAGTAGTCATTCCACCAGTTTGATAGCACATGATTCAAGCAGTACGAACACACCAATTAATTTTTGTTTTCTTTTCCCATCCTCTCCCAAAATTTTGAAAACTCACTTTGTCCGATTGCCGATTAACATTTTACTGCCAATTTCATGTTTCACAGACTGGAGGGTTTTAACTTATTAAAAATGAGAGTCAGAACAGCTAATATACTGTATAAGAAAGAGAGAAAAAACCAAACCCCGTTTGTTTACATATGTCTGAATACAAAGAAACGACTGTTGATGCTTACAGATATATCGTTAGAAAGGAGGGCAATGATTAAATTACATTTCTTTAAAAAAAGATTATGTCCCTATAGAAAATAATTTAAAAAATTCTATGACGGCAATGACCGCATTATAAGTTACTTCTTTTTTTAAAAAAAAATCTGTAACACAACATAGTCAAATATCTCTTAACACAATTATAGAAACACCACATGACAAACTATAATATGTAATATATATATATGTGTGTGTGTGTGTGTGTGTAGTATATATGTATGTGTGTATATGTATGTATGTATATATGTATGTGTAATATATATGCTGTTCAGCTTTGTTCGGGTATTTTCCCATGTCATAGTAGTTGTGCTTTTGAAGTTGTAGCAACATTTCGGCAGAATCTCATCTGCCATCATCAGGCTTCTGTATTGTGTTCATCTGTGAGTCAGAC
>BHFT01004012.1:0-13590 GCA_004320025.1 Laticauda laticaudata | reverse complement strand
GTAGCAACGTTTCAGCAGAATCTCATCTGCCATCATCAGGCTTCTGTGTGGATGTGTGTCTCACAGTTCCTCTGTTAAGTTCTTTTCATTTCTTCCTTCCACATCTTTCCTTTCTGCCCCCACAGACACTGTGGGATCATAGCTGAGTTTTGCGTGGTTTGATCATTTCATGGAGGTTGACTAGAGAAAGTAACAGATAATGGTTGCAAGAAAACATTCCACGTGAAAAACGTTTCAGGAGTCACTTTGTGTTACAGGCGGTCCTCGACTTACAGCCATTTGTTTATCAACTACTGAAAGTTGCAGCAACACTGAAAAAAGTGAATTATGACCTTTCCTTAAACACTTACAATGGTGGTCATATGCCCAAAGTCACATGATCAAAACTCATGGGCCTTGGCAACCATATTTTTGGCAGTTTTGTAGAGGTCTGGAGTTAACCCTAATCCTAACCCTAACTCTACCCCATTATGACCTTCCCAGCCAGCTTCCAACAAGCTATATTTGCTTAATGACTGTAGGATTCACTTAACAGTTGCAGTGATTTGCTTAACAACCATGATAAAAAGGTCATAAGATTGGGTGCAACTCACTTTACAACTACCTCCCTTAGAAATGGAAATTCCGACCCAAATGGTCATAAGATGAGGACTTCTGTATTTGGCTGGGGATAGATAGATAGATAGATAGATAGATAGATAGATAGATAGATAGATAGATAGATAGATAGATAGATAGATAGATGATAGATAGATAGATNGGATGGATGGATGGATAGATAGATAGATAGATAGATAGATAGATAGATAGATAGATAGATATAGATGGAAGAGAGAGATATGGAAGATAGGTAAGTAGGTAGTAAATAGACAGGCAGGTAAGTAGGTAGAGATGGAAGATAGATAGATAGATAGATAGATAGATAGATAGATAGATAGATAGATAGATAGATAGATAGATAGATAGACAGACAGACAGTCAGACAGACAGATAGAAGAGAGAGAGAGAGAAAGAATTTGTATTTTAATTCTTGTTGCATTGGTGACATGGACTGATTTAAATCAGTTTAAATAAATAAATAAATTTAATTTTAGCACCAAAGTAAAATTCTACATATATATAATGAGAAGAAAATTAAAACACCAGCGGTTTTTACTTACACATAAATGTGTTTAGGATTACATCCAGGTAGAGAAAGATAGGTTGGGGTCTACAGTGGTTCAGCAGTTAGAGACACTGAGCTTGTCAACTCTGGACAGCCTGGGTTCAAGACCGAAGCACTGCACAACAGGGTAACCTTCCATTCCTTACCACAGCTTCTGCCCAACTAGCAATTCGAAATCATGAAAATGCAAGTGGATTAATAGGTATCACTTTGATGGGAAGGTAATAGCGTTATGTGCTTATTGGCATATATTTGTGCTGACCACATGACCATGGAACTTGTCTTCGGAAAATGGTGGTCCCTCAGCCAAGAAATTGAGATGAACACTGTGCCCTAGAATCAGACCTGGCTGGACAGGGAAACCTTTAGGCAAAACTGGCAGGTGGAGAAGAGAATCCATCACTGCCAGAGTTCTACGGTACCAACTTGCTCTGGAAGTCAGGATTATTTTTATAATTAGAGCATTATTTAGGTAGTACAATTAGATTTCTGTTCTCTTTTTCTTTCTTCTGTTTCTAAAGTAAGCCGCAGATCTTGTTATGCATTTAAAAGCAACTAAGTTACCTAAAAAAAAAAACCCAACATTTTAAGCTTGGAAGCTCATAATATTTAAGAATATACAACCTGAATCTTTAAAAAATATCCTACTATTCTTGAGTGTTTCTTCAAAATTGTATTTATTCTTTCTGGGTATAAAAGACTCCAGCTGACTGCAATTATTTTTACACTGCTCACAATGTGATTGTATTTCCCAGAATGTCTGAAAATGAATCCATAAAGAAAGTGATACTGAAGATGGCGGAACTGCAAAAGTAAAACAAACTCTTTAAAGCAGGGCTCTCTAACATTGGCAACTTTCTGGGAGTTGAAGTTCACAAGTCTTAAAGTTGCCAAGGTTGGAGACCCCTGCTTTAAAGGACTTTTACGGTCAATGCAACTGCTGACGTTTTCCTAACACCCCTAGATGTTAATGGTTTTACAACCTGATATTATATTACTCTTCCCTTTTAGAAAATTTAGTGTCTGACACGAAGCCTAACATTCTAGCCTTGAGTTCTGTACAGATCCAACCCATATTGGAAAGGAAGGAAGGAAGGAAGGAAACAAGGAAACTTTATTAAAGTAAAAGAGAGAAGTGCTAATCAGTTCAGCTCTGGTTATCAGTTGTAATTTTTTTTCCTACACCATTCAGCAATACCAGTCATCCAACATCCTGCATGAACATGTGCCATTCTGTCTTGCCCACACAACCCTGTCTTTTTCCAGAGCAGTCACAAAGATCACTATGGCTTGTTTACACCAAATCAAATCTTGGGTTTTGCAAGCCTCTCTCTCTTAATGGATGAAGTAGGCAGTTGAGGGAAAGGACATATTTGCACAGTAGGAAAATAGAGTTCCGATTCAATCAGATACTGGATAGATTGGATGACTTTGGGAAGGAAAAAAACAAATTTAACAAGGGATTTTTTCCCCTTCTCCATCTGATGGCAAGACACATGGCTGAAGTCATTGGCTGTGCTTGTACAGCAGATTAAACTTGGTTATGTGCAGGGGTGGGATTCAAAAATCTCAGCAACCGGTTCACTGTCCAGTTGCTGGGTGGACATGGCCATGGTGGGCATGGCCTAACAGAATTTCCACAAGGGCCATTTTTCGCCTTCCCAAGGGTCCTTCCCAAGGCTTCTTCTCCTGGGCCTCTGAGAGTGTGAAAATGGCCTCTCCTGGGATCTGGAGGCCCACCAGAAGCCAGAAATAGGCCCATTTCCAGACTTCCGGTACTCTGGGAGGGCTGTTTTTCGCCTTACCAAGGGTCCGGAGGCCTCAGGTGAAAATGGCCTCCCCGAGGCTCTGGAGGCCAACTGGAAGCCAGAAACAGGCCTGTTTCCAGACTTCTAGTACTTCTGGGAGGGCTGTTTTTCACCTTCCCAACAAGTCCGGAGGTCTCCCCTGAGCCTCTGGGAGGGTGAAAATGGCTTCCCCCAGGCTCTGGAGGCCCTCCAGAATCTGGAAACAGGCTTGTTTCCAGACTTCTGAAAAGCCGGTTTTTCATCCTCTAAGAGCATCTGTGTGGACCCTGCATTGAAAATGGGCTGTGTGGAGACTCCTGGGAGGGGAGGGGAGAGTGGAAGGACCAGCCGGTCGGTTGAAATACTGGTGCAGCGAGCCAGATGAAAACTTAACATCCGGTTCGCCTGAACCGGTCCAACCAGGTAGAATCCCACCCCTGGTTATGTGGGTTTGTTGAATTGATCAGATTGTTTGGGCTCCTATGAACATGAAGTACATGAAGGAGAAAAAACCCTAACTAAAGTTAAAACTAAGAGAAAGTTACTTTCCTTTACTTGTTAAAGGGAACATTCTTTTTTACCTATTTGTAAAACAGCACTTTGATCAAATTTCTTACATAGGCAAGTACTACTATCTATTTTTAAATATATATAACTATGTATCATCCATATCACTAGTACAAATGTGTTCTATCTATCTGCTGAAAATGGAGATTTGTCTGTCTTTTCAGGTGGTTGCATCTATTTAATGATAAGAAAGGGTATAGATTTATCTTTTGACAGCCAGTTTAGTTTAATAATTAAAGTATCAGGCTAGAAACCGGAGACTATGAATTCTAGGCCTGCCTTAGGCATAAAGTCACTTTCTATCAGCCCTAGGAAAAAGGCAATGGCAGAGCACTTTTGAAAAACTTGTCAAGAAAACAGCAGGGACTTTCCAGGCAATCTCCAAAAATCAGACACATTTGTATAGAAGGGGAATTTTTTTTAATTTTATGATAATCATAGAGGCTCTAGATTTTAAGGTGCTCAATTATATCATAAGCTTCCAGTGTTATAATCCAAACTCCTGACTTTAAAACAACTTGCAGGAATCATTTATGGATTACACCTATGTCAAGGTTTTTGTAGTTAAGGCTGTGAAGGACAATGACCAGAACACTTTTGGTTTAATTTGAGTGACCGAATTGATTGACCCCAGCATTCCAGGCTGGGGAGTTCTGGGAGTTGAAGTTTACAAATCTAAAAGTTGTCAAGGTTGGACACCCCTGTTCTAGATATAAAAAAGAGCTCACAGGGAAAGGGGAACACTAAAAAAACAAGAGGTCACAACAATCTCAAACCTAGAATTCCAGGTAAAACAAATACAGTTAGTCTTGATAAAGTAGTTATTATTACAGTTTAAATAAATTCCTGTTCAGCTATCAGTGCAGATAGTACTGTTGAAGAGAGATTATCTGAACTCTCCTTGGATCCTATGAGTCAATAGCTGTTTGCATTTTCTTCTTCATATTTATTACTTAATACTTCAAACTTCATACTTAAAAGATAATAATCAAAAAGCCTATTTGAGTATTGATTGCCCAATTAAGAAAATGCTTCATCACTGATGCCCTGAGTCTAATGAGTAAATCAGAACTTCTCTAATGGCTGATTTTTTTCTTTCTAACACTTGGAGATTTAAAATGCCCAGTTTAGTTTTCACCAGTTGGATCGTTGTGCAATTGAGGAAACTAAAACTAATTCTACAGTATATATTCAGGTCTATCAGCATAGGGCCATAATGTATTACTCTCACGTGTTTTTTATCTTTGTTTACTATTTTAATTGGTTTTGTTGTGTGTTTTTAATGGTAGACTGAATTGTACAGTCCCAAAGACACTTTGTAGATGGATGACCAGATAAATGTAACAAACAAACAACTAAACTGCACCAAAAACTAAATGCTGATCATTATAGGTAGTCCTTCACTTACAACCAATTGTTCAGTCACCATTGAAACTTAGAATGATACTGAAAAAAGTGACCTATGACCATTTTTCACACTTAAAGATTGTTGTAGCATCCTCAAATCACATAATCAAAATTTGGATGCTTGACAACTGGCATGTATTTATGATGATTGTAGTGTCCCAGGGTCATATGATCACCTTTTGAGACCTTTTGACAAGCAAAGTCAATGGAGAAGCCAGATTTACTTTACAACCATGTTACAAAGTTGTTCAGTTAGTAACTATGACAAGAATGGCCATAAAATGGGGCAAAATTCCCATACCTATTAAGCTTAGCACTGAAAATTTTGGCTCAATTGTGGTTATAAATTGAAGACTACCTGTATTTACATTGTTCAGCCCTGAATTAATCATTAAGCAAGATAAGGATACACTTAAGACATCAAGGGAGGTGGGGCCACAACACAGCATTTCCCCCTGACAATTATTCCGTAATTCTTTTACTGCCACACTGTGAGGCACATGGAACTGGACCCACACATTTAAAGTTTAAGCTAATACTTTATTGTATTCGGCCTATCATACAGGAATCTCCCAAGACGGCTTACCTTCCTTCGTGAACAGATACATAAGGTTCCATAGGGCTTGGGGAGGGAGTCAGCCTTGAATCCCTTGTGGCTGCCCAGTGATTTAAAGCTATTTCCCCTCTTGAACCTACCTCTCTGCCTTGCTGAGCATTTCCCAAGACACACTCAGTTTCAAGTCAGTTTTTTTCCCCTAAATGTCCTTATCTGCCATGTTCAACTTTAATTTGCATTGTTAAAGAAACATGTTGTACGCACAAAAATAGAAAGACATTTCAATTCCCCCCATGATGAATGGCTATAGAAGTTGACTGAGTTGGTAGAGATGGCTAAATTCACAGTTTTGATCAAGGAAAATATATAAATAAATTGCTACATGGAGACTGTTTATGGACTTTGTGCTTGAAATTACAAAAAATGAAACTTTGATTTTGGGTTTTATACTGATTAGATTGATTTATTGTTATAGAAATGGCTCGTTTATATTATGGAAAAGTTGAGGTTCGATATTAATGCTTTATTCTACTGCAAAAAAAGTCAATGCTTTTTTTTCTTTTCTTCCTCCTTTCCTCTCTTTCCCTTTCCCTCCCACTGAGTCTAACTATTTGCTTTTGTATTTTCTTCTGTAATTTAATAAAAAAAATCAACAGAAACATATTCTTCAGCATGGTGAATGAGTAAAGCTTAAAAGTTTAATTTAGTGGTTATCACATTTTATCCCCATCACATGATGTGAGGGCTTCTCTTCTGTGGAGGAACAGTTGGCTTAATCAGACTCTGTAGCACAATTGCTTGTAAAAGAAGGATAGATTATCAAAAAACTAGAGTTTTTTTTATTCCTAATAACCCTAGGGCTCATGGCTGATATGTTAATAATCAGGATGAAGGGCAGATATGATTTTTTAAAAAGAGTTTGGAGTAACTGTCCAATCTTATTTAAGGAAAACTACTCAGATAAACTGTGTATCTCCATCAGAATAAGGACACAATCCTAGGATGCCACAAGAATCGAATCAGGGAGATAATTGTATATCTGCTACAGTAAAGCTATTTGCCCTTACATGAGTAGCACAACTACCCTATAATATACAATCAGGATCTTTTAACTAATTCTGATACATATCAAAAGTTCATTTGAGCTTTTTATGATTCTTGGATGCATGCCCAACATGACACCAAGATTAGAAAATGGTCTCTAGAATAGAAGTCAAAGCATGTTAGCTTGTTTGTATCTGGATTAACTTGATGACTATGGAATTGCTGCTATTAACAGCACTCATCTGGCACAAATCCAAGAGGCAAGGTTGCATTGTAGCTGAATTGCAAACATATGTCTCAGATGCAACCAGCTGACCGCTAGCTTAAACTGAGCAAAGGAATCAGTTAAGCAAATGATCCAAGAGCCACAAGGTGAACTTAATCAAACTTCAAGGATGTACTGACCTTCAGGAAAAAAAACACCAAAAGTCACTTACTCATCTTAAATAAACTTGGGCCTTTTACTCGAGCTTGCCTCAATGCCTGGGGTGGGATTCTACCAGTTTTGCCTGGCTCTGTAGAACTGGTAGCTCTGAAGAGCAGCAGACACAGAACTGGTTGTTTTGACCCACCCACATGTCCGGGCTCTTACCTGACCTTTATTTCCTGCTTTTTCAACCCCAGCTGCTTTGCACGGCACAGCTGTGGTTGAAAAAGCAGGAAAAAAGTGCTTTTTCAAATGCTGCGCACCCGTGTGCAGCGCTGCTCAGCTGTCGAGGAAGCAAGCTGACGACGTTTCACTTGTGCGGGCAAAACATAAATCACCGAACCGGTAGTTACACCAGTCGGATCCCACCCCTGCTCAATGCCCTCCCTTCAGCAGAGAGAGAGGAAAGATATAATAATATTCCAAACATGCCTTGCTCTTGTAAGCTGGGAAATGGAGTCAAAAGGACAGGTGATTTTGATATATCTATGTAACTACATATATAATATTCACCTCTATATAAAGGTTAGATGCTTGGCTACTTGATCTTGTGTTACCGTTTAGTAAGTAAAAACCCAAAGTACTATACATGTGACATGTCCCTTCCCACTGCAGAGGGGTATCACCCAGCAAAATCCCATAGCAACCAGATAGTTATTTGCAAGGGGGAACATACAGTGCCTCCCACTTTCAAATCATGTCATGTCACAAAAACCAGATCTGACAAGTGATCTCTTATGTGAGTTGTGGCTGCAACAAATTAAATCAGGTCCATGTCATTGGCCATCCTGTCTGGAGCTAGTAGAAACTGAAAACTTCTGGAAGAATTATGTTGCTTTAGAGAAGATAGAGGCTGGAAAAGACAATTTGACTCTGAAGAAATAAATAAAAAGTTGCTGTCAAGTCTTCAATTTTGCTGGAAGAGGTTATTCATTTGCAACTTTCTGCAGTGCTACAAAATACTGTCTCCATTTACCTCATTGTCCCTTGAAACTCTGAATCACCATCCCAACAAATATGGGCCTCATTCCCCTATTTTCTTCTTCTTTAAGCCCTGTAGCAAGTCCATTCTAGACTTGCATGTATTGTTTGGAAAATCTTGAAGCTTCTAATGTGGCTTCCATCCCTTTCACTTGAACAAAATAGACTGCTATGTTCCCATAACGCAATGCATTCAAAACAAAGGGAAATGTCCTTGTGGCCAGTTAAACTCCACGAATGCCTCTAAGACTATCTGTAATCCTTTTTATTAAACAGGAAATTCCATTAATAGTGCAAAATCAGTTGCGTGCTGTAAAACCTGTAATTACTCTTGTGGTCTTTCTTGCTCTGTATATCTTTAGTGGAGGGATTTGTCCCAAAGGAATGTATAAGTTCAGAGCAAAGCTCAACTACATAATTATATATTCATAACTATTTTTTTATGCACTGGGAAATTATAGATGGAAAGAGGGAATCCCTAATCCCTAATCCAGGTTGTGTCTGGTATACAGATCATCCACATACCAGATGCAGACGGAACAACCTATGGAACTCCATCTGTAGACTGCCCTAAGCAAAATGTGGTATGTACAGAAATCCCAAAGCAGACAAAACCATACCCGTTTGTTTTAAAAGTGAATGGATAGATGTGGAATTGAGTCTTGGCTGTTTAAGAAGTCCTGATAAACATGTGTCCTCTGGGCTAAAAGCAATATGATGTCTCTATCACACACTTTATGTGTTCTTGCAATGGATTCATATTTAACCTGTTCGAATTAAGAATGGATTCACGGCTGCAGTTCTAGTCTCTCTTTTGCCCAGTCAGTCACAAGCTGGTGTGTTGGAAGCAGGAGAAGAATCTGAACTATGTAGAGAAGGGAAGAAAGAATGGAATGCACAGATGGTGCTCCACGGCAGTCAATTGCTTCTAATGACACTTTCAAAGTTTCTTTCATTTCTGAAACAAAGCCTAGCAGGCAGCCTTCTGCTGCTCTGAATGCCCATTCTCTTCTCTGTTCCCCACCCACTTAAAAGTAGCCACACATAGACACACTTTAGAAGTTTTATATTAAAAAAAAATGAGAGTGGCAACTCCCACCTGAGCCAAGAGCAAAGAAAGAAAGAGCTTTTTTTTTTTTTCCTGGCTCTAAGAAAACTGGAAATTTCTTACCAAACAAAATCCATAACTCCCACAAGCACATTGGATTTACTTCAGGCCTTTTTAACTGAAATACCGTTGTCATTTTCAAATATGTATTATTCTTTTTTCTCCTACACACACCAGCACACACACAAATACAGACTTTCTGATTTCCTCCATGTCCCATCCCAGTAATTAGGAAATGTGACTTTCAAAAGATTGGAACAATGGTATTACTGTGACGCAGGATTCTTGGTGAACAAAGCAGGAAAAAGATTCAATATTGCATGACTGAAGCTTTATTTGACTTTCTTCCCTTTTTTTTTCTTTTCCATTTTGCAAAACACCCACAGTTCTGGTTTTTAAGCATAAAATGTGAATAGTTCCCCCTCCCAGGAATATATTAAAATAAGAATATTGAATGTGTTTACTCATTATATTTATTTGTTGCTTTGGAGAAAGGATTCCTCACGGCGGCATAAATAAATTCCAAACAAACGTAACATAATAAAGCACAACAGAGTAAAATCCAAATCCAACCTGCTAAGTTAGCATGGATTTTGCCACTAGCAACCATATAGAAGTACTAAAACCTACTTGCTAAAAGAACTTAAAAAAAAAATCCTGAATGACCATCAGTGTTGAATAAAATAATTTCAGTATGGCATAAAAAGGAATGAAAGAATTAAAATGCCCTAATCTAAGGTGACCAACCTTTTTACAATGAAAAGGAGGACACGAATAAATTGAAGAAAAAAAAACAAAGCCACTTGCACATGGTGCACTCTTGCGCGTGGCACACTCTCTCAAAACATTTCTCCTGTGTGGAGCGCATGAGTCTCATAATCGCGTCTCACCGCACTGTACCGAGCCTTGACGAATTGTCATGTCAAACACAAATAAGTCACATCACATACAACGGATCGGATCAGCATCGATCAAATACGGAGATTTACAGATTAGTCTTCAAATATCAAAAAGGAGGACATGTAGGAGGACACATTTTCGAGGGAGGACAGAAACTTTACAAAACGAGAGGACTGTCTTCCCTAAAGGAGGTTGGGTTTAGGTGGTCGCACTTTACCTAATCTGGTATTGAAAAGAAAATATTATTAGACTGAATGCCAAGTGAACAAGTTGTTTCTCAAAAAACACTGTTGTGGCAGGGGTGGTTCAATTTCTTTCACAACCAGTTCTGTGGGCATGGCCTGATTTAGTGGATTTGAGTCTTTGGATGTCTATGACTGGATGGCCGACTGTGCTTGTATGTAAAATACTTGTAAAATAATATAATATAAGCATTTGACTTTGATATTTATTTTAAAAAAGAGCAAACTTTTTACCGCAAATCAGTCAAAAGGCAGGGCAGGCTAGATTGAGCTGCTTGCGGAATCACAGCTTCACGTCCCAGATCCTACTTTGCTGCATCTGCTGCCTGAGTCCTGCACTGAATAAATAGAAGCTTTCAAATCCTAAAGGAAGGTTCAGCTCTGCTCTCAGGCCACTTCTCCCCTAACCCCCAACCCCCTGAATACCACCCCCGACTGGGCCTCAGGGAAGCCTCCTGGGTGGGGTGGGCTGGGTGGGGAGGGGAGGGTCCAGCCAGTGGTGTGATTTGCCGGTTCTCCGAACTGCACAGAATCATAACAACCGGTTCTATAGAACTGGTCCAAATTGGTAGAATCCCACCCCTACTCTTTGGGTTATCACAACCAAACAAGGAGTCATATTTCATGTGGCAACATTCATCATGACATATTGTGTCCTTACAGGACACAACTGTGCAAAATCCCAAAGGCCACTGATTTTGTGAACCTTCAGATAGAGAGGGAAAGGGCATTTATCTGGGTGGTGAGTGGTTCACCTTTTCAGCCCCGATGGCTGTATCAATTGCCGGGTCAATAGCAGCATTTCTGTTCCCAAAAGCCTGATGATCACTTGATCAGATGAATGAAAAGAGCAAAGCCATTGGTTTCTTGCTGTTAACAGAAAAAAAATAGTAATTGTTTTACTGCCAGCTACTAAACATGGCAAAGCTTGCAGAGACCTGGTGGGGTGAGAAAGCAGGCCTGAGGCAGGGACCCCGAGGGGTAGGGTGACTCAGGGTTGGGGAGGCCTGGGGCTGTGCTAGGTATCCCATGACTTCCCCAGCCCCAAGCTCTGCATAATTGACTGCTATAGAGAAAGCAGGGGTTATCAATTGAGGTTATCACATGGCTGCCTCACTTAATGACTGTCGCAATTTGTCTTTACTCAAGCACCACCTGTAGTGTCTTTGTCTTTATTTAAACATATTTGATAAAATTGAATTAAGTCCATCTCTCTTTACAAATACATATTCAAAGTTGGGCCAATACTGTCTAAGAATATTTTATTTTTTATTTATTTTATTTTTATTTATTTTATTTTTATTTATTTTATTTTTATTTATTTTATTTTTATTTTATTTTGTCCAGGGATTATAAGATAACAGGTATAAGTATAAACATAGTTATGAATACATGAAATGGATACATATAAGAAAAATAAAANAGACAGTCTAAGGTTAAAGTTTTTGGGGTTTTGGGGAAGAGTCAGGTAGAGTATTCCAGACACTGACCACTCTGTTGCTGAAGTCGTAATTCCTGCAATCAAGTTTGGTGCAGTTTACCTTAAATTTGTATCTATTGTGTGCTCTTGTATTGTTATGGTTGAAGCTGAAGTATTTATTGACAGATAGGACATTGCAATATATAATTTTATGTACTATACTTAGATCGGACTGAAGGCGGCGTAGTTCTAGGTTGTCTAGGTCTAAAATTTCAAGTCTGGTAGCATAAGGTATTCTGCAACAGTAGAGGAGTGGAGAATTCTTCTTGAAGTACTTCTGGACTTTCTCAACTGTATTAATATCAGATACGTAATGCGGGTTCCAGACTGATGAGCGTTATTCAAGTATTGGTCTAGCAAATGTTTTGTATGCTCCAGTTAGTAGTGTGATATTAACAGAGAAAAAGCTACGCAGCATTAGGTTAACAACTCTTAATACCTTTTTGGCTATGTAGTTACAGTGAGCTCTCGCACTTAGATCATTAGAGATGAGTACTCCGAAGTCGTTGACAGAGTTTGGATCATCAACAAGGTCTTGACTATTCAGCTTGTATTTTATTTTCTGATTTTTTTTTCTCCATAAAGGTCAAATTACATGCATATAATTGCCGAAATGATGTGTGAAAGTTAAATTTTATTAGCACTATACTGAGCACACACATTTAGGAAAACACACACATCTATACAATATAAAAGTTATGTAAGTTTCTATTTAATATTCATCTGGTCCTAATTTTCTAAGTTTACTGCCTCAGAGCTAATGCCAAAGGACAACATTTGAGTTATGGAAATATTTTAGCACATTTTTCCATTATGATATTGTAGAAATGAATTTACGGCACTTTTTGTTGTTGTTAGAAAATATTGTAAACAACCCAAAATCCTTTAAAGAATTCTTTATTATTAAATACCATAAAGCATACATAATGAACAAAGAAGTTGGGAATCAATGCAACACATGGTAACAGCATTCCACATAACTTACGAACTTTTTCTGGTATTGAACAAATCGATCTAGCCGTAAGTGGAGACTAAAAAATGTTTTGTTTGTGCCAAACATTTTTTTCAAGCAAAGACTACATTTTTGTAGGCAAATACCAAAGCAAAGCCTTGCTAAGATGTGCCAGTGGCCTTTAAAAAAGCAGCCACCAAAATTACTGAAACCCATACCACACAAAAGTCGTTCAAAAATTCTTTGTGCAAATGGAAATGATGATGATGATGATGATTCATTAATTTATTCATTAAATTTATATGCGACACAGCTCATTATTGAAGGGAGCCTAGGCTGCCACTCTGAGAGATTAAATCAGAATCCTGAGCCGTTCTTTAACTGGATCCAGGGAAAAACAGGCAGGGTCCATTTTCTAGCACTCTCCCTCAGCTTTGAAACTTTTGCAAAATAGTGATATGAAAAAGCAGCCTGATTTATTGAAGCCTGTATAGGGGTGTGAATATGTCTGACAAAAAAGGATTTTTTAAAAAAAATTTTGGATTTCTCCCCCAAAATATGCAATGACTATATAAAGAAACTGAAATTTGCCAATATCATTTCCAGCAGGTCAGTAGCAGGATTCCATTTCTTTTTACTACTGGTTTGGGTGGGCATGGCAGGGGAAGGGTACTGTAAAATTTCCATTCCCTCCCCACCCCACTAACCTGCTTTCCAGGTCCATTCTCCTGTGCAGGGCAACCACAGAAGACCCAGCTGATCAGCTGGGACTCGGGAGGCAAAGAATAGATGGGGGCAGGGCCAGTCAGAGGTGGGATTTGCCGTTCTCTGAACTATTCAAAATTTCTGCTACTGGTTCTCCAGAATTGTCACAACCTGCTGAATACCATCTCTGGAACAGGGGCGCCATCACTTGTACAGAATAATGTACAAGAATAATTGCCAGGATATAAAGGCTAGGTCCCACTGGCTGA
>BHFT01004010.1:0-68811 GCA_004320025.1 Laticauda laticaudata | reverse complement strand
AGAATGGAAGCATCGCGTTAACCAATGGATGGCAAGTGTTTCTCTCCGTTTTACATCCTCTTTCCATCCGTTGGTGGTATGTGACAGGGGCTTAATAAAGCATTTTAGAAATGATGTTGCTAATTAGGCCAAACTGATTTTTATGGCATATTCACTTCCTCCTGGTTTTTTCATCTGGCTTAGAATTGGAACATTTGAACTAATAGAAAAATGTTGCTTTAATTTTATGTATGATTGAATATCCTTTCTTCATCTCTCTTGATTTCCTCCAGCCTTGAATTTGCTGGGAATAAGGTCAAAGGATACAGACCTACGCTGGCACAGAGGTCCGGGGCAACTACTTTGGAAATTATTTCCCTGCATTTTCCAGATATGGTAGGTCAGTTAACATAACAAACCAATTTGGATCATATGTTTTCTGAGTCAAAAGCAAGAAATGAATATCAAAGAAGCACAAAGGGTAGATGGGGATTTCGTTAGCTTCTGGTCCTTTCTCTGCTTTTTAAGTTTGGGTCCTGACCTCTGTCATATCAAGGCCATGAGGTTAGCAGCTTTTTGCATTGAAGTTAGATGTTTAGCAATGGGAATTGAATCAGAAATGAGATGAAGCAGAGAGGCTGGAGTCAGACCTGGGAAGAGTCAAGTCAAGCCAAGCTATGCTACATGGTAGAGTCAAACAAGCAGTTTTTATCCAGGTAATCTCTGTGCCAACCTGGTTTTTGGAAATCTTATACTGTTCCAGAAGGTGTTGTCAAACAAAGTATCATGACTTTACCAATAGAGCTGCAGCACATAAACTGAGACTGGGCAAGTGAGCAAAGGACTTTTGACTCTGGCCTTTTTGATGCTGTATATGTTCTCAATTTGCAACTGGTCACTTAGTATTTATATTTGAATACAGTGGACCTCCCAAAACCTACTTATGATCCAGTTTTGAATTTCTGACATAGCCACTCATATGTCACATGACTGTATTATGGAGACTTGGCAATGGCCAACATTTACAGTAATTTGTAATGTCCCACAGTCATGTGACTGCAATTTACAATGATTTTATGGTGTTTAACTTTCAGTTTCTGGAAAAAAGTAGCCCATAGTGAACAGTGGGTTTGCTTAATGACCATCACATTTGCTTAATGACTGCTATGAAAAAGATAGTAAAATTGGATCTGGTCAGTTGGTGCCCTGGTTTACAACAGTTACAACCTACAATCGTAATTGCCAGGCTCTATTACACTTGTAACTCAAAGACTACCTGCAGTTGTGGCATGCTTTTCTTTGTAGTCCATGGTTCCACAACAATAGTGGGTTTTCTGGAATTGGAGATTTGATATTGGTCTTCCTTCCTTGACTAGTTATAATTAATCCAAGGAACAAGAATGGAAGAACTTTTATTAGGACATTTAGTAGGAAGTCTAAGAGTACAATACAAGGATTCCAGCAAGGGCTAATTTAGTTAATTTGGGGAATTATTCTCAACCTGCCCTCCACCACCACTATACCCCACCTCAGATTTGGATCTCATTACCCACTCAGCACCAGGCTTTACAAAGGAAGTGCCTGAGGACTGAACAAAGGTAACAGGTCTGATCCTTAAAAATGCAGCACACAAACTTTTAGCCTTTGAACAGGATCCACAGAGACAGCTAGCAAAAATGCATTGTAAGACTCCATAACATCTTTGGATGAATTCTAGTCCTGCCTTAGGCATGAAAGTTGGCTGGGTAACTTTGGGCCAGACACACACTCTTAGCCCAACTCATACCTCACAGATGTTGTGGGGAAAATAGGTGGAAATAGTATTAGGTATGTTCACCCCCTTAAGATACTTCTAAAAGTAATACAGGTGGGATAAAAAAAAAAACCTCAAAGTTAAACTAAACCACATTGGAATGAAAAATGGGGACTCATTCTCTCAATAATATCAAGATATTATAACCATGCTCCCTTGGCTTCTTGGAAGCCCAGATTTTAAGCATAATCTGATCCATAGCCAAAATATAAATTGTACACACCTGCTGCAATATGAGAGCTGTTGACGATGGCATAATAAGCTTTATAGGTGTTTCAGTAGGGGGTAAATCTGAATCAGTGCTGCATCATTCTAGCCTTCATTCGAAACAAGCTGATATCTCATGGGCTCACATTCTGAATAGATTTATAAAAACCAACTGCTCTCACTAATGGAACAGATGTGTGACCTCCAAACAATTTGAAAGTGTCTTCCTTTAGAGGAGGAAAGTGCCTTTCTTTGTACTCACAACTAATTAAAGTGTGAATTCCAAGCTGTTCTAATGTACAATTTACTGTCATCTTATGGCTTAGATTCTGTCTCTGTGCCAGCTCTCATTTAGAAATGAAAACACTTATTTAGTTCTCCTCTATACCTTCCACTTTAACATATTTATCCCTTTGCTTTTCTCTCTCATCTGTCCTCAAATCTCTTGGTCCCCAATTCCCCCCTCCCCTTGCTGCAGTGATAATTCTACCTATCACCGTCTCCATGTGACAACCCTGAGCTACAAAATCTTGGATTCTGTTTGATGATTAATTTACTAATTGCCTGTTCTTCTCCCTAGGCTGGCTAAAAATTAAGAAGAAAGGCAGGCAACCTAAATCTGATGCAGTCAAGGCTGAAGTCTTGCAGAGACAAAATCCAACCTGGAAGACTTCATTGAGGTTACCTGTTGGGATGGTATATAGTGATAAAGTTGTCTCCTAGGAAGGAGGGAGTACATTCAGAGAGGAAAGAAAGAAAGAAAGAAAGAAAGAAAGAAAGAAAGAAAGAAAGAAAGAAAGAAAAGAANAAAGAAAAGAAAAGAAAAGAAAAGAAAAGAAAAGAAAAGAAAAGAAAAGAAAAGAAGAGAAAAAGCACAGCCCAGAGCTGAACTGGAGATAGAGAAAAAAGCTGGGTTGCCACTCCCTAGAATCTCCCAGGGTATATTAGTAGTAAAGTAGTAAAGGATAATAGTAAAGGTTTAATCTGGTAAGATTCTGCCTGTTGGGTGTAAGAAAATAACTGAATTTTGGCTGGATTGTTCTATGTTGTACTAAATTGGGCTAGGCCTGACACTTGCCCTGTTCTGGCCTATTCACAGGTTGAGGATTGGCTGTCTAGTCTCCAAGTAGTCCCAGCCTTAGCCAAGTTGAATAGTAGCCCAAAGAATGACTTCTAGTCTCCTATTTCTAGGGCAATGAGTGTGAGATATGTTCTAGTCCATTGAACAGCAGGCAAAATGGTGAGCTGTTCTTTGTCTCTTCTAATTCCCTGTGGTGTTTTTTGCACTCTTCCCGACTTTTCTTTGTTAATTTTCTTGCCAGTAGGAAAATTTCCAACTAAAGTATCAGGACACACGCAATTAAAAAACAAAAACAAAACCCAAAAATATCTTTGGAGGCTACAGGTAGACCTTTTTTAGGACTACTGGAAGATCCCTTTCTTAATCCTGTCATTAAGTGAATTGTATCCCTTTTTATGATTGTTTTTCCCACATTAATTAAGACTCATACTGTCATTAAGCGAATGTGGCTTTGTTTGTCCGAAGCCTCTGGGAAGATCGCAAATGATAATGGCAGGACTTTGTGACACTGCAACTGTCATAAATACATGCTGGTTGCCAAGCACTATGGGGACACTGTGGCAGTCATAAGTGCAAAGAGGGAGGTTTTTTTTAAAGCAATAGAAATAGCACTTCAGACTTACCATTTTTCACCAAAAATAAGACCCTGTCTTATATTTTTTGCCACCCAAAAGGCACTAGGTCTTATTTTTGGTGGATGTCACCCACTGACTAATCTCCCTTGCATGCGTCACCCACCAGCCTCCTTTTCACTGTCAGAGACCTTCAGGAACTTCTTCTTCTGTGGCTAGCAAGGCTTTACTGAAAGTTTCTGTAGCCGATAACAGAATTCCAGATAGGGCTCTGTTATCAGCTACAGAACCTTTAGGAAAGGCTTACTGGCTACAGAAGAAATGGGCCAGCAAGGCAGGTGTCGGGGAGTGTGAAGCCTGGCTACAACTGTCCAAAGTTAAGTAGTGGGGTAGCTCCACCCACCCCCATTCCCATCCTAACTTAATTTTTACCCATGGACTCTGGAATGGGTGGGATCTTAATTAGGGCTTATTTGGGGAGTATGGCTTATATTCGGCAGATGTGTAAAAAAAATACAAAGTAGGATTTACGTTCAGGGAAGGTCATATTTTCATGAAAACAGGCTACATATCGCTTCACAGTGCTTCTCTAAACAATTTACAGAGAAATTGCCCCCAACAATCTGGGTCCTGCTGTCCTGGTTTTACTGACTTCATAAGGATGGAAGGCTTAGTTAACCTTGAGCTGGTCAGGATTGAACTCCAGGCTCTGGGGAGTGTAAGCCTGCAATACTACATTGCAACCTCTGTGCCACCATGTGCTATAAGTGTTGTAATTTCAAACAGTCATTAAATGAAGATTGTAAGTTGAAGACTACCTGTATGTGGCGTAAAAGAGGAATTCTTAGAACTAGAATGCTATGGGAAACAATTTTGCAGCATGCTATGTTCTCAAATATTAAAAAACCCACAACACTAATAACCTTTCTCTGAAGAACACAGTGATTTGTCCTCAGAGCATCTCTAAGCAAAATTTGAGGCAGATATTCAGTTCCCAATTGGGCTGAGCTGGGCTGTTTAAAGAAGACTAAACCAATGCTAGATTTTAATTTAAGGCATATTTAATTTGGTGTTTCTCAAATAATAGTCTTACAGACATCTGAGAGAACTTTCAGGAAAAGCTTTGGACTTTCTCAGAGGTTGAGTTTGCATTTCCTAAATTTTCACATATATAATAAGAGATGAGAGGGAGAAAGAAAATTCAAGAGTCAAATAGATTCAAACCAAGTTATTTGTTGACTCGTCTTGGTCACTTTCACTCAGGCCAATTCAGGATTATTTTTCTTGTACTGCAAGTGGATACAACCACATACCAAATAAAAATATTAACTTCAGCTCCTGGGACTTTTGCTACCTTTTCAGTTTTCTCATGCCCAATATTTTTGGGTTTCTGATTTAGATCAAAACCACTCACTTTTTACAATGATTGCTTTTCACCATCTCATTTGGCAATAAACAAAAAAGCAAGTTCCTGAGACAAAGATGTTTTTCTGTGGTTGTGTTGCTGGGTAATAAGGTTATATTATTTTTATGGTAAAACCAATACAAAGTCAATTAAAAGCAAAGGGGTAGATGGGACCAAGAGCCCAGGAGGATTGAAGCTGCAAGCCAAGAAAAGCTTTCAGAAACCTAAATGCAATGTTTTTTGCAGGAATGATTTATAAGCATTCCCATCTCAACTCTTGAAAAATCCCAGTGGGTTGTAGGAAAGAGATAAGGGTCCTATTGCATCCTGATTCTGCAGGCCAACTGCTTAAATGTCTTTCTGTTCAGCAGCAACATCAGAAGCAGGTGGGGAAAATGACAGCTGATCCCAGCTGAGAATGTAGCCCAGAGAATGTAAAGCCCATGTCACACTGCACCAACGGATGGAAAGAGGATGTAAAACAGAGAGAAACACTTGCCATCCATTGGTGGTTAACGCGATGTATCCGTTTTATACTCACTGCGTCCGTTTTTCTTTCTCTCTATCCGTCCAGCATCTGTCAACTGAGGTTCCATCCACTCAAAAAGTTTTTGAGCTGCTCAAAACTTTTTGAGCGGAAAATGTATCCAACGCGTCCGTTCTGCATCTCCTACACATAAAGGAACATCCGTTCTGCATATCCGTTGGAATCCGTTATGCATCCGCACATCCGCTAGGAATCCGCGCGCATCCGCACAACTCAAGATCCGCTCCAGCAGAAAGCGACACAGGGAGAAGCAGAACGGACCATGGAACGGACGCGCAGCTAGTAGCACGGACGGAAAAAGGATGAAAGCAGATGCAGCTCGGACACAAAGCATTTTAAAATGGAAAAAACGTTCGCAGAGGGGATCTATCTCGGACATTAAGGATGTCTAGAGGATGCCTAGAGGATGCAAGACGACACTCGGGAAAACCTATATTGCCTATAAAAAGGGGGAGCGACTCACCTGGATCTCAACTTCAGACCAGCAGCCCTGCTGTGCAGACCTCTGCAACCTTCATCTGCATCTTGCTCTTCCACAGCATCCATTGATGTCCACCATGGATTGAACACAGTCCTTTTGGAAGCCACCATCGTTCTGCACAGTGCGAAGCCATCTACAGGCTCTTTCAACTGTTCTACGGGAAGAAAAGAGTGGCCAAGAACCGTCTGGGTCCGAAGATGGATCAGGAGAAAAGCAGAGTATGGACTGTACAACAAGCTGATGGTGGCTGAGGAATAAAGACCCTCGTGCATTCCAAAACTTCATGAGGATGCCTCCAGCCATGTTTGATGAAGCTGTGGAGCGGCTGACACCCAGGTTGACCAAGGCAAACACCAAACTTCCGGCCCAGCCTGGAACCTGGACACAAGGTGGCACTTACTCTGAGCCACCTGGCCTCTGGGACCACGTACAGGAGCATGCAGTATGGCTGGAGGCGCCACACAACACCATCAGCATTGTGGTCAGAGAAGTGGTGCAGGCCATCATCGAAGAATACCTGGAGGGCTCCTCCAGTCCCCTCCACTGAAGAAGACTGGAAGAAATTTTCACAGCAGTGGTATCAGAGGTGGAACTTCCCCCACACTGTTGGAGCCATAGATGGCAACACGTGGCCTGCAAAGGCCAGCCAAGTCAGGGTCCACTTATTTCAACAACAAGAGCTTCTTCAGCATCATCCTCTTCGCCATGGTCGATGCTGACTACAAGTTCATGTACATCGATGCTTCAGGCAATGGGTCTGCTTCAGATGCCCAGTATAGAATGCCAGTCACCTCAAGGAGGGGCTGGAACGCAACCTCATCATGGGCTTCCCAGATCCAGACCCCCTGCCCAACGACACGCAAGATGTGCCCTACTTCATCGTGGGGGATGACACCTTCTCCCTCAGAACCTACCTCATGAAGCCCTACACTTCCAGACTCCTCACCCGTGAAGAGAGAGCTTCAACTACAGGCTGTCCAGGGCAAGGCGGGTGGTGAACACCTTTGGCATCCTGGCCAACAGGTTCCAGGTACTCTTCTCACCACCATCAGCATCGCCCAGAGACCGTGAGGAGGATCGTGGAAGCTTGCTGCATCCTGCAGAAATCTCATGCGCACCCACTACCCAGTCTTGCAGGAACAGGCTCGTGGACCTCCAACAAGGCAATTGGACATGGGGCCTGGGAATGGAAGGCAAGGGCGAAACCTGATAGACACTAAGGATGTGCAAGGCCCAACAGAGCTTTCACATGAAGGGAAGAAGCAGCGCAACCTCCTGAGACACTGGTGGCAACTCCCCAGCTGGAGCAGTGAGTGTGCAGAGGCAGGATGATAGATGCTTAATGGATGCTTCCTTCAGCCTGTCTCATCACACGGATGAGATTGGGCCATGTATGTTGGGAGGGCCCACAATGAAACAGGCATTTAATAAAGAGTTGTGTTTATGTTGACATTGTGGGACAATGATTACATTTTTATTGATAATAAAGGGCCATAGGTGTGGCACCTGGGAGGGTGGACCATACAATCCCACTATGCTTGCACTGGAGGTTTACCTATCCCACAGCTATTACCCATCCCAAAGGTATCCCTGCCCATCCCACAGCTATCTTAACCATCCCAAAGGTATCCCTGCCCATCCCACAGCTATTACCCATCCCAAAGGTATCCCTGTCCATCCCACTGCTATCCTTACCCATCCCACAAGCATGCAAAGGCTTAAACCATTTCTAAAAGTTTCCACCAAGACTTTATTGAAAAAATAAATGAAGCAAATGTGTGAAGCAAAGATAATTCTTGATTAATAACAAGCTGTAAAAGACAAATGACCAAGTCAAGTGTCCAAATAAAGTCTACAGGTAGCCACCCAGTCTCTGGCACTCTTCTTGGTCACTCTGAGGTGTGCCCAGTCTCAGGGGTGAAGGGTCCAGTGCTTGTGTGGTGGCTGCTGCTGGAGTGCTGGTCTGAAGCGCCATTGGGGTGCCTGGCCCCGAGAGGACAACAGGGACGAGGTGTTGAGGAAGCTCTCAGACAGCTGCTCAGCTCCGTGATGTTGAGAGCTCCTTCCTCCATGCCATGGGGTGTAGCCCCAGTACCGAAGACAGATGTACTGAGGCCGGGGCTTGGCTGTGGGTGAAGGAAGGACAGTGTAGTGGGGCAGTCTGGTCTGCAGCTGGTGAGAGACTGGCATCGATGGCATCGGTGACATGGGTGGCATCGCTGTGCGTTGGTGGCAGCAGTGGCGTGGGTGGCATCGGTGCATCAGTGGCTGGACTGAAGGGCTGCTGCCTGTGCTGCTGGACCTCCTGGTAGCCGTAGCCCTGGTAGGTGAGGGCCTGTGGAAAGCCTTGGAATGGGAGGGACATCACCTGGGTGGAGGAGCAGACCTGGACTGGGTGGAGCAGGTTCATCTGGATCTGGAGGGTTGTGAAGCAGATCGATGATCCTGTCCTTCACCACCTGGTACTGGGGTTCCGCCATGTTCCATGAGGGTCTGGTTCACATAGGTGAGAAGGGCTTGCGGTTGGAGGTGAGGAGTCGGTGTGTACAGCTGATAGAGGAGATCTATGCTGCTCCTGATGGTGTCTCTTTATGTCCAGCAGGACAGTGTGGCTCGTCCCTCCTGTCTGGCTCTCTGCCTTTCTGTGGAGGTGGAGCTGGGGGTGGATGCGGGGTTGGACTGTGGTGGAAGTGCCGTCTCCTTTCTCCCACTGTGCCAGGGAGTCTCCATGCACCCACCATGGTTAGAACAGCTGTCCGCGGTTTCCTCGTCGTGGCACGTTCCACAGACACCTGCCTGGAGACAGGAGCTGACTCTCAGCCGGAAGAGGACTAGCTCTCAGCAGGCTGCCTGAGAAGAGAGGTTGTGAGAGGGTGCTGCCTCAGTGGCGGATCTCACCCTCCAAGAAGCTGCACTGGGCCATCACGTAGGTCTCTCTGTCCGTCAGCTTGACCGGCCTGGCCAGATTTCTTGAGGTGCAGCTTCCCGTACCAGGTATGCATGTGCTTCCACACCCCAGGAGGACATCCAAAGTGTAGCCCAGGCTCTCCGCCTTCTCCCTCCAAGCAGCTGCTTCCTTTGGTGTCACTATAGAGCCTGTGTCCGTTCCGCCATAGATACTCATTCTCTCTCAGCCACTCCAGCACCTCATCCTCATGTTCCTCCTTGATGTTGTATTGCCTCCTCTCCCATTCTCATGTCTGCCCCTTCCTCCTTTGGCAGACCACATGGGCCCTCATCAGAGGGGCTTCCAGGTTCTAGGGGCTGCTCCCTCCCACACACCAGCAGCAGCAGCAACAGCAGCACCAGCAGGACCAGGATCATCATCAGCAGAGTAAGCACCAGCAGCGCCAGCAGCACCAGCAGGACCAGGAGCACAAGCAGGACCAGCAGGACCAGAGCACCAGCAGGATCAGGACCACGAGCAGGACCAGGACACCAGCAGGACCAGCAGGACGAGGAGCAGCTTCAGCAGAGTAAGCACCAGCAGAAGCATCATCGCCATAAGCATCATCATCAGCTCCTCCAGAAGCAGAAGCAGCAGAAGCAGCAGAAGCCCCAGCCCCAGAAGAGTGAGCCTGTGCTGCAGAAGCCCCAGCACAAGCAGAGTGGGGCCAGGGGGTGGGAGGGTGGCCCTGTCCCTCTTGCCAGGGCTGGCAGCAGATAGCTGAGGCTTTCTCTTCTTCCCCATGGTTGTGGGGTTGCTGGCTGGCTGGCAGGCAAGCAGCAAGGCTGGCAGGCAGGCTGGCTGGAAGCAAGGCTAGCAGGCAGGTAGGCTGGCAGGCAGGCAGGCTGGCAGGCAGGCAGACAATGTGTCTGGAAGCAGGTCTTTCCTCTGAATGTTGACCTGCTTGGGAGCTGCCTCCGTTTATATCCACGGGGCTGACGCAATGCATCCTCCCTGCATGCGCAGTGAATGCTAGGCATCTGATAGGCATCCGCTAGGCTTCCGTTTAGGCCTCCACTAGGCTTCTGCTGTGCATCCGCTTCATCCGCTCGGCATCCACTCGGCATCCTCTGTATCCATTCCGCGTCCACTTTGCTGCGCTCCCCCGGAAGCCTTGCGGATATGCCATCTGCTCCCATCCACTTCCATCCGCTAGGCTTCCATGGAGCATCCACTTACCATCTACCCTGCGTCCTCCCCCCGTCCGTTCCTTTCCATGTTGTCCGCTCTGGTTTTGCAAATTTTTGCCCCTTTTGAGAGCGGACAACAACGGATGGAACATTTTTCTCGTCCACTGTGTCCTTTTTACAAACGTTTTGCATCGTCGGCCAGTGTGACAGGGCCTTAAATAAGAAGAGCTAATTGTGAAGAGAGTTGACTGCATATTTTATTTTAAATCCCATTATCTGAACAGGATAGGCAAACCGGAATTGTAATCCTGGCTTGCAGAACAGGAGCATCTTAGGCAGGGCTGAACAAAAAGGTTGAGATAGCAGTCAATGAGACTTTTTGCATTAAGCCAAAAAAGGAAATTATGATGTTTGAAGAAATATCCTTCTGGGTTCATTTCCAAGTGGGGAAAAAGATACTGGATACATGAGGCTGTTTGGAAAGATGGTTTAAGATGGACAGGACCACATGCCTTGGAGCTCCTGGGCAAAAAGGATGATCACATGCTTCAAGATGTTGGGTGAAGGAAAAGAAGGGCTGATATCTGAGAGTGCCTGGGTTTTATATCCTCTGTTGGATTTGAATTTGAGCTTGTATTCTGATTGTTTGTCAGACTCCCATGGGGCCACGCAGGGGCAACTCTGTAGGCTGTCCTGAGTCTCAGGCTTGGTTGAGCCCTTGCTGGTGATGATGTAATGAAAAGGCTCTGGGCAATTCCTGTTATAGGTCTACCTGGAGTAGATCTTTGTTATGTAAAATAGACTGGCCCTTGCCAGAGTAATGGTCCATTAGCAAAGGTGCGGGGGTGGGTGGAGTTTCTGCTTCTTTGAGTTCTACTTTTCTTTTTAGGGGAAATATTCTGCCTTTTTAATATTTCCTAGGATATTTCATTTTTCTAGGAGAGGGGCAGGTGCTAACTTCATAAAGATGTATGGATTTCATGATTAGAAGAAATTGTAGATAGGAAAAAAATGAAAGTTTTGTTGTAACCTTAGAGTAAGAGGTTGATTTAAATTTAAACTCATAACTGTTGTAAAAGAAAATTGGAACTTCTTTCCTTCCTTCCTTCTTTTTTTCCTTTCTTATCTTTTGGCTTTGTTCTTTCTTTACTGTTTCTCTTTTTTTGAATCTTAATTATTAGTTTGTCACTTTTTAACTTTCCTTTTCAAAGGTACAATAAGATTATAATTTTAAAGTTGATATAATGGAAGAAGGCATAGCGAAAACCCTGTTCTTTTTTTTCTTCATGCATTGTGGGAAGATCTTTGATCATGTGTTTGAGGCTGCCATGTTAAATTTTTTAGCCCTGCTGTGGATCCCTTTTATAGGGAGAGCCTTGTTTGAATATTATCCCTGTAATTGTTTCAGGAGGAAAAGTCTGTCTTTGGGTGCTTGAATGATTGATGCATCAGGCCTCCCGTATTGTCTAAGAATGAAGACCAAACAAGGAGGACACTAAATTTTCCAAAGAAAGAAAAACAGGGTTAAATGAGGCATCTCCATCTCACTACAACTTTGCTTTGGACCATCCAAAGCCAATTCAGGGTTTTATCATCCACAACAGGGATCTTCAAACCTGACAGCTTTAAGACTTGTGGACTTCAACTCCCAGAATTCCTCCTCTAGTCATGTTAGCTCAGGAATTCTGGGAGTCCACAAGTCTCAAACTTGCCAAGTTTGAAGAACCTTGATCTATAACAAAACTGCTCTAGGATAACCTTTAATCGTTGGATCACTGAAAATGGGGAAAGGAAATGTCAGAGGTGTTTTGGGGGGAGGTATAAAGTAACAAATCTCCTGATATGTCAAATCCTATTATAATTCCTGTCCCTTGTAACTGTTCTTGGGAGCAAGAAGAAGTTGCTGCCATGAAGCAATTCTACGGGCACTTCAAAAATGAAAAATGTGCAATCCTTGACTGTTCTTTGGAGAACTCCAAGAGAAAGAACACAATGTAAGATGGTTAGAAAGGATGGGCCAGAACATTAACACAAGGAGAAATCTGTGTGTTTGTTTCAAAGCTTCTTTCTTGGGCATTAAGAAGTTAATTTCTTAATACCCAAGAAAGAAGCTTTGAAACAGACTCACTGGTGATAACTTCCAAAAATTTCCAAGGAGTAGAAATAACTAATAAACCTGCAATGGGGTATGAGAAACAGATAGTCCTTCACTTATGATTACAATTAGAACCAGAATTTCCATTGCTAAGCAGAGTGGTTGTTAAGTGTGACACACCCACACGATGTTCCTTGCAGAAGGCCTCAGTTAAACATTTATTCTCAAGAGCAAATGTGCCCACAACTGGGAGGAGAAGAAACTACAACCTCTCAAGCAAGTGTGTCTCTTCTCAGCAGTGTCTATTGAGTGGGGAAGGGGTTCCAAAAGGTTAAGATGGCTTTCCTTTTGGTAGTCCCACCAAAAGGAAGCTGAGAAACTTTGCAAGGAAATTATGCGCTCAGACTCTTCCAGTGCCATGTTTTAAAATCTTGCTGTGTGCATGGTTTGTTTCTAATGTTTTAATTTATTTTGATTGATCTGACCACCCCTATTGCTACAGCAAAACCAGCAGAAATGTAAACTACACTATAAAAACATAAAACATACAATAGTAAATATATAATTTGTCCCCCTAGCAATTCTCACTAAGTTGGATGAAAGAAAATTGGTTTTCAACATTTATTTCAAAGGAGACAATAATTTCAGAGAAATTCTTATTAGTTGAGCATGGTATTCATGCACTGAGAAGGAGTCCAAGGGGTGTGTATGTAAAGAGAGAACATTTGCTGGGGAGTCAAACAAATCAAGATGGTAGCCACAATCATGGGACTGATGCCCTGTTTCAAAGAGACAGAGCTTCAATTACATGGTGGTGGCTATCATTTGTTTGGCCTTTCAGGATAATCCAGACAAGAAGTACAACAATGAGATCTATCTTTGTTGGGTCAATGCCCAAAAATGACACCATGAGATCAACAGAATCCAGTTCTTTACTTCCTTACACCTAATAGAAACTTGCCAGACTGAAGCTTACAGCCTTTTAGAGTTACACATTCTGCTATAGAGAAGTTCCTTGAAGATGGGCTCCAGCACAAGTCCAAAATCTTGGAAGATTAAGCCCCTGGTCCTGGTGACTGACCCAGATTGGGTTCTGTTACCACCTTCTAACCCAATAGATATATCTGGGAGATTCTATGATATGGCTACACTGAACCTCTTTCTCTCTCCTCCATCCAATTCAGGACTGTACAGTTTCTTTCTTAAGACCCCTCTCTGAAATGTGATGCCTCCCGCTCCTCCTTCAGTTGGACATTCCATCACTATATTTATTGTATGGTTACATTAACAGAATCTTGCAAGTCTGAAAATAACTCTCCTATTAAGTGTTTTGGGGTTTTTTTTGGTAGGACTGGTCTATCTGGGCAACCAGGTCTACCCAAATATGGGGTGGAGCATACTGCTTCCACTTTGTATTCTCTGTCCTATAATTGGGAGACCAGGTTACCCAGATAACCTGGGATAGCCAACAAAATGAAGGGAGCCCATGGCTTGCAGGTTAATTCAGCTACCTAATATGCAAGTAGCCCAGGTTTGAATCTCAGAAGGGTGTGGCTAGCTGATGAGAGCTAAGTAGCTTGAAATAGATCTATACTAGTCTCCTTTTATTTTTTTTTGTCAGTAAGCATAAATTCAACACAACTCTCCTATTAGTCTCCAGAAAACTGGGGAGGGTTCCTTTGAAATGTTTCAGACCCCTCTTCTTCAAGGGCTTCAATATCTTTTGTATGATGGTTGTCTCCACCTGTCTCCCAAGGTCATTTGCATATATCATTATACATCTTCACTCTTAAAATGTTTTTCACCTGCAGACACTTCTGAAATGAGGAAAGACATCAGCACATAAAGCATCTGCATGCCTCTCCTCCAGCCAGAAGAATTCAGGAACACCATCAACATTCAAAATCAAGAATTTTGAACAAATTAATCAAGTGCCCTTAGCATAAGACAGCAAAAGAAAAAACTCTGCTGCTTTGCCACAGGTGATAAAAAAAGTTTGAGGGATTTCATAGCACACTTCAGCACAGCAGTGGTCTTTTCTGCCTTTGAAATATCTCAGACATTTCACCTGCTGATAGAGTCACATGAAAGGCCTTTTCCTTGATTGATAGATAAGACTTGTAGCCAATTTAGTAACTGAGTAAATGGATTTACTTATGGATAAAAGCAATGATCCTGAACCCAACATTCCTTTCTCTGTCTTCAGATAAAGCAAAATCTGGTTTAAAGATTGCATCTCATTTGAAATCCTGTCCACATTGCTTTCTATATATTAAGAAGGCAATCTTCCAACTGTGGCTTATTACTTCTAGACTGAAGAAAAATTGGAAAGTTTTGTAACTGTTTACAGTCATGCTGTTTCACAACATATGGAAGCTTTGTATGTATTTTCCCCTAATTGATGTATCTTTTAATATAATTTGCTTGGAAATTCCTCTTTTTAAAAAATATAAATCATTCTGCTCTCCTTTTCCAATACTTTCCTTAATTTAGGCTTTTCAAATGCAAATACCTCCACTGTAGTAAAATCTCTTCATTGCCAATTTTCAGGAGTGCTTTTTTCTTTTCAATGCGGGAAAGTTATCAGCTGATTTTTGACCCAGGAAAAGTGAACATTAGCAGGCTTTGCTGATGTTAACATTCCTCCCAGGCATAAAAACTCTCAAATTCACAGCTGGAGGGACTGGTAGCAAGAAGAACCTATTTTAAGCATGCATTTCCAGTGTGGGAGAAACGGTTCTTCTAGGGTAAAACAGATAAGCTGATTTTCATTATAAAGTAGAGCATACGTAGGTCTTTCTGAGTCTGGTGAAATCTACCTGCCTTGAGATGGAAACTAACTGGGAATTCTAGAGAGACCAGACTGAAAAAGACTGGAATTTGGCATTGGAGAACCTTATACTCCACAGTTCTACATTCAATTTTATATCAGCTTTGCCCATGGCAATGTTCTTCCCCAGTTCCAGAGTCAAAACATAACATGTCCCAGTAAGAAGAAAGATGAAACTAGCATTATAGTTGAGCTAATACCTGGTTGGACAAAGCTTCTTGTGGAATGTATTTCTATATGCCTTTCTGTGTTGATTGACAGATCACCACTTTGTTCCTTATGTTTCTTTTGTTCTGCACTTAAATTGAAAATTGTCTTTATTAATTCTCTGAATCTGAATCTTCTGAATGTCTGCTAACAATCTGTGGACACTGAACGATGGGATGGGGGAAGAGGAGGAGAAAGAGCAAGAAGAAAACAGAGAATGAGAAGGATATTTTTTTCACAATAATTAAGAGGGAGAGAAGAAAAAAGAGGAGGGGTGAATTATCTTTGTGAAAGATCAGATTCAAGCTACACTCTGAAATGAAGTGGAAATGAAATGGCCTGTAACCCAAAGGAACAAATGAAGGAATGAATCAATTAATTAATAACTGTCCAGGCTCATGTAGCACATGATAAAAAAAAACCAGCTAAGAATCTGTTTAAATGTGAAATTAAATTATTCTCATTTTCAAGAGTTTTGCATTCTCTGTCAGAGGAAAATGGAAGGATTCTACTTGGTAAAGATTTAAGTACATTTGATGCTGGATAATGCATCTCATAAAAAAAGTATCAACTTAATCAACAACTGGATTCAAAAGTGGCACAAGAGAGGAAGAAAGAAAGAGAAAAAAACCTGTTTTTGTTTGGAAACATCAAGTTTAGTCAGACTTTTATTAAGCTTATTAATATATTATCACTATATATAGAAAAAACAGTGGGAAATCACAGCTGCCAGTTTTCTAGCTGATATTGGTCTTCATTTGTACTGAGTCCTTCCCAATAACCTAGGAACCTGTAATGCATTGGTATAGTATCCAGGGGTGGGATTCAAATTTCTTAACAATCGGTTCTGTTGGGTGTGGCCTAATTTGTGGGTGTGGCTTGGTGGTCATGTGACTGGGTGGGTGTGGCTTGCTGACTGGGCATGGCTTGGTGGTTATGTGATTGGGTGCGCGTGGCTTGTATATAAATATTATAAATATTTATGTAAATATTGATTTTTTTTAAATTAAAAAAACAACTTTAACCAAAAGCAGGCAAATCAGGCAGGCAGATTGAGTTGCTCACAGCATCACAGATTCATTTTGAGATCTATCTATCTCCAATCGGCTACCTGAGTCTGTCACATAAAATTTGCTTGCAAGCAAACTCACAAAATTAACTCACAACACACCATGTTGTAAATATTGAATTTTTTACATTAAAAAGCAATTTTTACACAAAAACAGGCAAAGTAGGCAGGCAGATTTGAGTTGCTCACAGAATCAAAGATTCATTTAAGCCCATGTCACACTGCACCAACGGATGGAAAGAGGATGTAAAATGGAGAGAAACACTTGCCATCCGTTGGTTAACGCGATGCATCCGTTCTGTACTCACTGACATATGTTTTTCCATACTCTGCATCCATCCAGTATCCGTCTACTGAGATTTCATCCAATCAAAAAGTTTTGAGCTGCACAAAAACTTTTTGAGCGGATAAGTATCCACGCGTCCATTCTACATCTGCTTATGCATACAGGGAACATCCGTTATACGTACGTCGTCATCCGTTACGCATCCGCTATATCCACTAGGCATCCACTGCACATGCACGCAACTTCACATCCGCTCCAGCGGAAAACGGACACGGGAGGAAGCGAAAGGGGACGTGGAACGGACACGCAGCGTTAGTACACGGACGTAGAAAGGATGAAAGCGGATGCAGCTCGCATATAAAGCATTAAAATGGAAAAAACATTCGTATAGGGGACGTATCTCGGATATTTAGGATGTCTGCAGATGTCTAGAGGATGCAGAAGGAACACTAGCGGAAAAAACAATATTTCCGATAAAAAGGGGGAGAAATCACCTGGATCTCACTTTCAGTCCAGCAGCACTGCTGGTGCAGAACCTCTTCAGCCTTGATCGTCTTGCTCTTCCACAGCAATCCAGTCATCTCACACATGGGAATGTCGCACACTCTTTTGTAGCCACCCATCACTTACAACACAGTGCGAAGCCCTCTAACAGGCTCTTTCACCTGTTCTACGCAAGGAAAAGGAGGCATCCAAGAAGAGGTCTGGGTCCTAAGCAGTGTTCGCAATTGAAGAGCACGATATAGTGACATGGTATTAACATAGCCATGGAGGTGAAAGCTGAGGAACGAAAGAACCTTGTGATGCCAGAAAACTTCATTGAGGATGCTGCCAGACCATTGTTGACCTGAAGTTGTGAGCGGTCTGACAGCCTATACCAGATTGACCAAAGGCTCAAACACCAACGTTCCGGCATGCCTGGAACCCCTGGGCATAACGGTGAGCTACACTGTACATCGTGCTCGCAACCTGGCCTCTGGGAGACCAAACCGTTAGAGTGAAGCAAGTAGTCTAAAGTTATCTGGCGAGAGTGAAGTGCAGCCACACAATCAACTCAATTCAGGCATTGAGGGGTGAGAGATCTAAGAAGTTATAAGTGGAGCAGGCCATCATCTGGATAGAATACCCACATGAGGCACGAGCTCCATTCTTCCAGTTTGCTCAAGACCACAATCACTGCGTAATGAAGGCTGAACTAGACAAATGCAATGAGTAAGACAAGTTGTGTAATCAAATTAAAGGAGGAATTACCCACAGCATATAGTTAAGCCATAAGAATGGGAAAAGCACGTGGCCTGGAAAAAGGCATCGACCAGTTAGAAGTGTCCACCATTATTTCAACTAACGAGGGATGTCTTATCATACAACTCATCTCACTCATTTACGCCATGTGGTTCGATTCTAACTTTGATGAGATTTACAAGTAATACTTTCATGTACGTCGAATTGCTTGAGCGCATACTGGCTATTCTTCAGATGCCCAGGATTACAATAGGCGAGCTCACTGCAGAGGGGCTTGAACGCGCGAGATCGCGTCCGATACTTGGGTCTGTGCAGATCCGAGGTACCTCCCCTGGCTCAGATCCAGACCGACAAAATGTGTCGTTACTCACACTTGGGGGGGATGACGCCTTGCTTCGCTACGCTCACAAACCTAGTTGATGCAAGTCCTCGTGCGCTCAACCAGCACCACTCTCAGAGATAACAACGGCAATTGTATCACCCGCTCCCAATAAGAGCAGATCTCACCTACAAGCTATCCCACGTGGCTAAAGGCGGGGCATGGTGGCAGAACGCTCTTTGCGGAGGCATCCTGGCCCAACCAGGCTTACATCAGCCTCATTCTCTCAACCCACCCCAAATGTTACCCTAGGCCGAGTCGTGTGCCCAGCAGTATCCCAGCATGCTGATGATGGACATCTCGTAGAAGCTGGCATCCTGCACAATCTCATGCAGCACCCGCTACCGTTTGGAGGCCTTTTTCGGCCTCACCAAAGGCTTGGAGGAAGGCTTATCTTGCAGGCTTTGCAGGCCGACAAACTAGCATGTCGCAAGCACAGGCATTTGGATACCCGTTTCAACAGCATCACTTTTTGGAAAAACGAGAGAAGTGCAAAAATTGGAGGAGACAATGGCACGCCGTGCCCTTGGTGGACTAGTAGGCAGGGTCGATAAACCATGATTAGTAGCAACGCCTGGCAAGAGAGTTATTCCTACATCCAACAAGGGAAAGAAAGGCAGCCCTTCATACGTGAAGACCGCTGCGTGGAAGGACAGAAGGCACTCCCCTCACCTGCCATCAGAGGAAAAGTAGGCACAGAGACATGGCAAGGTAATAATATCTTCAAAGGAGATGCTGTCCTTTGAAGCGCCACCACTGATCTCCACATAAACTCTGACTGGAGTAGACTTGAGGGAAGTGCCATGTCTATGTTGCCGACGAGGCTTGGCCGCATAAATGGGCGAACGGAGCAGCGACATTTATATATAGAAAGTAGTTTGCTATGTTTGTCAACTAGCTCTTGATGAGACTATGCTATGGCGACCTTTGGCTACAAATATAAATGATAAGGTGTAATTACACTTCGTTATTGATAATAAAGGGCCATAGGTCGATGGCACCCATCGGCGGAGTGGAGCACATATAGGGAAAGTCCTTCATGCTACTGCCCTATCGCACTGGGAGGCTTATCTAAAAATCTATGGAATAGATAGGCACAACAGTACACAAATGGATTTTAGCAGAGCCCTGCCGTATTAGGTGCTTCTCAATTATAGACAGCTGCAGTCTGTTCTCTATGTAGGATAATCCCATTCTATCAATGGAGATTGGATGAGTCCCAGACTCCCAATTATTCTCATCGACCCTCATTTCTATGTATTTTTCATTTGTGCTTTTTGTGTGTGCATAAGAGATTTATTTCTGCATTCAAGAAAGAAATCTATCTAAAGCTTAATCTTATAAAGCCAATTGTAACAAAATTTCCTACACTCATACACTTGCAAGAAATGTATTACCAAATTTAGCGGTATCCGACTTTGTCACTAAAACACCATTGAAACAACACCTACTCCATTAACCTGTGACATTTAACCAGGGGTGGGATTCAAATTTTTTAACAACCTGTTCTGTGGGCATGTGCTTAGTTTGGCTGGTCATGCGAGCTTGGTGGTCCAATGTGACTGGCTGGGCGTGGCCAACTCAAACATCAACAAACTACATCGGGAATGCTAAACTCCTTCACCCCTGGCCCTCTCATGACTGTGGGGATGCTGCAAAACAGTCATAAGTATGGAAAACGGCCCATAATCACTTTTTTTCAGTGCCATCTATATATGTAACTTTGTGAAATGGTCCATTTCACACAAGCAAAGTAACCAGCAAAGGAGAAAAAACGGCCACAGAATTCCAGAGAAAGGAACCCGTCTAAGTCCCTTGCCAAGATATGGTAACATTAGACGTTTAAATGGCGAGGCAGTTTTGTAAGCAACACAGAATGTTTCTTCCTGCCTTCTTCAACAGGATTGTCCAGTCAATTTATTTTAACAACCGGTTCTCCAAACTGCTCAGCAATGTTAACAATCGTTCACTAGAGAATAGGTGCGAACACGTTAGAATTTCGCACTCCTGCCGTATTTAACCATTGATAAATTCCAACTAAATCTGAAGTAACCTCTTTGCCTCTTACAATTATTATTTTTTTCAATTTAGACAATTCAACAGTGTGGACTTAATGGAAATCTTCCACTACAATTAATTACTGCAAAGTGAAAATATCTATTGTTTTCTCATCTATTTATTTAATTTGTGAGATTTTATACCTACCTTTCCTACAAGGAGCTTCAAAGCCTCCAATTTTCCTCCACAAGACCACTATAGGGAGGAGATGTTGGTCTAGCTAAAATGGAGGCATTGGTCCAAAAGTTACCGTGAACTGCCCTTTCTATCATGCTGCAAGAGAGCCCAGGATGGGTTGACTCCTTCCTATGATGTCATTTAGCTGAATCTGTACTAAAGAATAAAAAGCCAGCCCCTCGGAAAGAGACCTCACTTTTGCGAAGATACTTGAAAGACTAAAAGGTGTCTCTGAAGCAATCAAACGAATAAACAGAAATATCATCTTAACCCTCTCTGGACAAATCAATGGACAAATCAAGGAGGGGCCTGGGCCGTCCCCTTTCAGCAAACAGATAGAAAGGGCATTCATGGTAACTTCCAACCAATGGCCCACCTTCCTCCATGCTGCATTGAGCCCAGGATGGGACATACCAAAGCTTGCAATGCCCAGGGCGGGTCCTCATCCAAGCTCATCACATCGACCTGTGGAATCACTTGTTGAAGCACCCTATCTGCCATTAAGCTGGCATCCCGTTGAGGCAAAGGCATCCAGACGGTAGTGGTTGAATGAGACGGGGATGTTCACGTGGCTTGCACACAAATCTCTTCCTAAGGATGACTTTGGGTTGCCAGTGCAATATAAATGAAGTAGCCCCGCCTTCTGGTAAGTGCGCCGCTCAAAGCCTCAGCCGGAACCATGAAGGGCCCGCAAGCTTTGTAAGGCCTCCTCAAATGCAAACCTGACCCTAAATCTGCTAATAATATAAGAAGAGGCCTTGTCCCCAATGAGAAGCGGGAAAAAGAAACCAAACATCGCACAGGCCTATTAATCTCTGACTTTCCCCCAATGAGGACCGCCAACCGAGGTGTCATCCGCTTAATGTATACCTTTGCCCAATACAGAGCCCACCTTCTCTAGCTAAGTCTAGTGTGTACCACTCTGACTACCCCTGCCCACAGCTATTCACATACCAATGTCCATGGGTGCAGGAGAGGACAGAAGTCATGCCCACAGTAACTAACCATGCCACTCACAACCTAAACGTGGCTAATTCCTGAGGAAAAACACCCATTGTCCCGAAGCAGCTTACCAAACGTGCAATTGAAACCTTTGGAATAGAATGAGCCCAACAGGTATCCCTGCCGGCAGTCCAGACGGAGCCACACTCAGCTAAACCTCCTCTAATAATCACTTCATGAAAAGGAACCACCACAAAGCCAATGGCAGAGGTGCCTTCTAAAACCGATTTTCTTAAGAATGTTTTGTTCCACTGTGGGAAAAAGACTTTAATTAGACTAAAAGAATGGAACCTAACACCGTGTGGAGCAAAGATAACCTTTATTAATTAACGAGAGTAGAAAAGAACAATTACCCAAGTGTCCCAAGAACAAAGTAAAGTCAGATCAGCTCTGGCACTCTCTTCTCAGATTCGCACTTCTGAGGCATGCCCATGTTTCAGGGGGAAGGGAGTCCAAGGTGCTGTGGAGGTGCAGTGGGAACAAATGATGGATGCTGGTCATAAGTCGCCATTGGGGTGCCATGGCCTCGGAGAGGACAACAGGGATAGGGTGGAGGTGGGTGCGAAGGAAGCTCTTTCGAGAGCTACGGCGTGAGGTTCCGATGTTTGAGTAGCCCCTTTACCTCCATGACATGGGGTGTCCCAGTGGGTCCTCAACGAACACCAGGGGACGAGGCAATGTTCTGAGCGCTGGGCTTGGGTGAGAGGTGAAAACGAGATGGAATGATAGTGGAGGCACTTGTCCCTGGATGCTGCAGAGATGATGCGAAGGTGACGCCGTCTGGTAGGCGGTATAGGCGAGGTCATGCTTGGTGATCAAGTGGTGAAGCCTCTAGTGTGTCATGGCGGTGGCTGTGGTGCAACCACTGTGGCTACAGGCGTAATTGAACCTCTGCCTGGACTGGGAGGAGACGGGCTGCTTCCTTCGCTAGAACAGATGGCGATTACTCCTCGGGTAGCCTCATAGCCTTGTATAGGATGAGGTGAAATGGGCGCGGTGTTGGGCAAAGCCTTGGAAAGAGGCCGTAGAAATTATATGAGGGCGAATTGGAAGGAGCACACCTGCGAGTGGGTCAGAAGCTATGGATAGACACTGGAGCCTGAAAGAGAGGGCCGCTCTGATGCTAGCACAGACCGTTGTGTCTACTCAGGTTCTCTTTGTAGTGCCATGAAGTACTCCTTTTTCTCCAGCCCCAATGCTGAAGTGGAGGAGGATTCTAAGAATAAGAATATGTCCAATTCTGCACACCTTGGTTCGGAAGCGTAGGTGACGCGATAGAGGAGGCATTTCTGTTAAGAAGGAGATGGTATATCACAAGGGAGTGTCCAGCATGCGCACACGACTGGTAGATCCTCATGCTTGCTTTTTGATGGTCGCTCACCCCTGAATTTCGCAGCAGACAGATAAGAGTAGAGGTCTGTTCCCTCCTTCCAGGTTGGCTATCCCAAGTACAGGATGGTGTTCCTGCCGTCGCTTTCCAGTGCGCAAGTTGGCGCAGCCTGGGCAGTGGTGTGGTGAGAGTTGGTCTCATGTGGGGGCAATCGGCCTCTTCTGTGCATTTGAACCACTGAGCAGTCAGGTGACGAGTAGGAGTCCTCACGCCATGATGCTCTCCTCGCCAACATGTGGGAGTGAGTGTAGAGAGAGGGGGGTGGCATACCATAGATGGGTTGTGCTACCACAGAAATATCCATGCCTTGGACACCAAGCAAGCTGACTCTTAGGACCAGAATGTAGTACTCGAGGATCGTCTGTGGGCTAGGCGTTGAGAGAAGAGGTAGATCTGAAGGGCCTGCGTCACTATGGTTGCTCAAGATTCAAACCCTCCGGAGGGCAAAGAAGCTGCACTGGGCCATCATTGTAGGTCTCTCGCCCCGGTCTCTGGATATGAGAATTGACCAATGGCCAGGCAAGACCTTCTTCAAGATGCAGTCTTCCTGTACCACGGTGCATGTGCTTCCACGCTCCACCTGAGGAGGGACCACCGAAGTGGTAGCACAGGGCTCTCCGCATTCTATGCTTCACAAGCCTAGCCATGCCTTCCAGAGATATGGTGTTCTTCTGATAGAGCCTCTTTCCTCCGTGAGGGTAGCCCAGAGGTTATAGAACGTAAGGTCCAAGTTTCGTTATCTTACCTCCCATAGACCCACTTCCGATGAGCACGCTTCACATCTCCTATTCCTCTTCAATATGGAGTACTGTCTCTCTCCTATCTCGCGATTTTGCCTCTCCCTCCTCTGGCAGGGCCTTCTGGGCCTCATCAGTAGGGTTTTGAGGTTCTAGAGGGGACTGGTCCACCAACAAGCCCATCCAGAGCTCCGTTGCTCTGAAGCACAACATGCCAGCAAGCTAATAGCCACAATTTTTTATGTGGACCAAAGGCGAAAGAAGGCTAAGAGGCAACTTAAAGAACAAAACCAAAGCCAGGACCAGCAGCTTGACATGAGCGAGGGTGGCGAGGACGAGCACAACATGAAGAGGGTTTAGTAAGCAAACCCAGCAGTATTTAGCGACCAAGCAGAGGAGCAGCACACCGCGACAGAGTAAGCACCAAGCGAGAGAGACAGCACAATAGACCATCAGCGCACGCCACTGCCACCCACTCGCACCCAAGGCGAGGAGAACACCCCATATGCACAACGCGAGGCTAGGACACAGGAGCAGAATGGTCCATCGGAGCATCGAGGAAGAGTCATCCGCCATCAGCATCAAGCTCGCCAGCAGGAAATGCTCAGAGTGCGAGCTCACTCCAGGGGGCTATGGTGATATTGGGTGCCCTGACGCCTTACTTGCGGGCAGGCTGAGAGCTGGCTAGGAGGTGGGAAGAGGCGAGGACACATGATTGGCCTCTTCCACTCTCTTATGCCCACAGGATGGTCGTGTATGTGGTGGAGAATGTGTCCCTAGGGAGCAGGCAAGGCATCGTTGTCCGCTGGAAATGGTGAATCTGCTCGGGTAAGCTGGGCATCTTTTATAGTCCACAGGGCTGTACGCAAATGTGCTATCTTTCCCAGAGGACCAGACGACGATAATGTTCTGCATGATTGAAAGTTTGGGCTTTGCTATCCGCTAGGTCATCTGATTTTGCCGTGAGGCAGATAGATCACGAGACTAAGCATCCCACGTCAAAAAGCTTTTTATTGCCTCGGATAATAATGGCAAAATACTCCGAATGTAATCCTCGCATCGCATTTCGCCCTCATCTTCCGCTTGCATCGGGTGCGCTCGACATCTCCAGCTGTGGGGCTCCCACAGGAAGGCTCCTTGCGGATGGTAAGCTAATATAATAGGGCTTTCCATTTTCCGGCTGTTTCAGTGCTATTTGAAAGGAACATTGCCTACTAATAAATCATCGCGTGCCTTTGCTAACATCCTGGGACCTGCGCTCCGTCAAATTTGCTCCGTTAATCCTCGAGTTAGATGGTCTGGCGTCATTCTGTCCTCTATTAATTGAAAAATTTGGTGGCACACTTCTGAAGAGCGGATAACCAACGATGAACATATCATCATCTTATGTCAAGGTGTCGTTCCTTTGTTTTCGATAAGTTTTACGCACATCCCGGTGGCGAGAGGCCCACGAAGGGACTGTAGGAGCCTCTCGCATTTATAGAAATGACTCTTATTCTGGGTAGATTCTGGAGAGTCGCACACTACCTGAGTCTGCTGTGCACGCCACTGAAAGAGATGTACGCACAACTCCACTCTAAGGAAAAGGCCAGATAGAACGGTAAAGAATGCTTCGGTGGTTGCTCCTGCTTTAATAGATTTTGCTAGAAAACGCCCAGGAAATCACGAAACAACTGCTTTCTTAGCCCTAAATTCTACCACAATTTCCAAATAGCAACAATAACACAAGACCAGGGGCCGTTGGAGGTAGGCTCGATGCATAGGTGTGACACGAGAGGCAGTTTAAAGGGGGTTGTGCTGTTCGAGGGGTGGGGCCAGTCAGTGGAGTGATTATGAGCACCATTGTTCTCTCAATTGAACTACCACACATGTGTGCACATGTTTTTTGTCCACAGAAGTGCAGTATCTACTGTACCTGACTCCAGCCTGATAGAAATGATATAGCGACCTGGGCGAGAAGATGGAGAATGACCGTTGAAAAAATCCTTAGAGTTATCCTGTTTGGTGTCAACCTCAGCTGTGCCAAGGTGGAATCGCAATCAGAGCAATAGATGGAGATAAAAGGCCACTGCACGAGGAATGCAAGAGACAGCTTATGGAGCTCGAGACGCAGGGTGGCATGTGCTCCGAGGGACACTGAGAGCTGGTATACGGTATATTCGACTTACATCTCACTTCATCAGCTCCCACAGTATCACGAAAGTATTGGGAACCGGCAGGGCCTGGAACATGGCTAGGAAACCGCCAGCGCACGACCAAGTAGTATCTGTGCTGGATGTGACAGCTTGTGGCTCTCTCTAATGCTAGTAATTTGATTACCTTATATATGACGACGAAAATGGGTGAATTGTCACCAGTGCCGTCAATCTGAGTCCTAAGTGTCATACACTTATGATAGAGGGAGCACCAAAAGCACAGAAATTACTTCAGCCGCATGGCGCTTTCAACGCGCTCGCTGATTTGCATTTTACAGATCTTACTGATAACTTAGAATACATAAGGACTAGAGAAGGAGATTGGATTAAGAGAGAGCGAATGCACTCATCTCCACTCTGGCCTAAATGATGGTTGGATTTTCCTTTCTTCTGTGTTTGAGCCAATAGAGCAATTCATTCACCATATTGAGGATAATTCGCATAATCGAGGAGTATTCATATCCTCACACATTAGTTGACCAGCTTTTTTGCTCAGCATGCTTGATGACGCAAGGAAGTCCCTCGTTAGTCTTTAGTAGTACATATTATGTCGAAGCTTCCTGACACCGAACGAGTAGTCGGATGGTATATTGCAGACAGCATGAGGTGCACTAGAGTGTCATTGGGTCAGTGCGTCCACATGAGGGCTCAGGACCATCACTGTATTCTCATTCCATCCTCTGAACAGTATATGCCAAAAGCTACATTTTTGCGAATTGACTGGATGGTGATCAGTTTGTCACATGCCAACAGAGGTGTTCAAATGTTACATTGGAGCGAGTTGATTCTGAGAGTAGTGTGGCCATCCCATACTAGACGAGTCGACTAACAGCATAATTTAAGGAGCTCCGACGCATCATCTGCTTTTACGATTTTTGTTCACTGACATGACAGAATTCGATTCTCATGATTTTTTGCCATGATGGATATCATAGTAGCCCCTCAGTTAGTTAGGCATCATTTCACTTTGATGAGTATCTTGCGCTACTCTATACGTAATATTTCTGCTCTGTCATTCAGGTAGGCTCATATACTCTCACTCTCTATTGCATCGCATTACTCTGGGGTTCCATATGGCGCATTTTGCTGAGAGGTTCTTCATGCTTAAGGGTTCTACTATTTATACTTCCCTCGAGACCCACATGGAATCATCGCAGTTTGCTTTGCTTATGGTATACACACACAGGCCATTGCTTCCCTCAATATTAGTCACACTACCTAAAATGGTCTTCTGTGCATGGTTAGCTATTACCAAGTCTCAGACTTTGAGTAACAACACTTATTGGTATATTTCCCTCTTTCTTATCTGTATATCTCTAACTATACGTTGGGTCTTAGTGCATCTATTATGGAAGCGCAGAGCATTTTCGCTCTCTCGCCACATGGTTGCCAAAATGCTGCTTTTTTGTGTGCGTCTCCTCTGCTTCGCTCACTCTAGCTTTAAGATTTTTGCTCAAAATACCGTATGCTCTTTCGCCATGCCCAATGCTCTGATGAAGAGTGAGCATCGGAGAGAGATGTTACGGGGCCTAGAGAGACAGAGTGGGGTCTTGTGGATCTTTTCACGCAGAGATCTCACTCAGTTACCTAGCCCGAGTCTTGAGCTCAGATCATCGCACTATACATTATATGTAGGGAAGCACATTGTCCTGAGTGGACACTTCTGAGGATCCAAAACTTGCACAAGCCTTCTCTCATGTGACACTTAGCTGGGTGTTTTTGCGTCTCCAATATAATTATTCTCGCTGTCACAAGAACATGCATTTCTATGCATCCAAAGACTATAGAGCGCTTAACTTGTGGAGAGAAATATAGTTCTATCTATACTTTAGAGCGGAGAGGAGAGGCGGTGATGTGCTTATCTATATCTCTTTAATTTTGCTCTATATTGTGCCTCTCACTAGACACAGACTCTTATTACTCCTTTCATCTCTACATCTCTCGTAGCAAAGATTAAAGTTTCCTTAATGTCAACACGGCTCTCCCGTTCCTCGATCACGTTGGCAATACAGCACATATACCTTGTCAATCTAGACAAAGATCGGGTGTATCATTTTAGTGAGGACGCTCCTTTTTTGATGAGGTTAGTCTCTTCACCAGCGACAGAACTGCACTTCTTAGATGACCACTCGGAGATCTTTCATTGTGAAAGAGACTCATGCATTATTCTCATTGATCGCGGTCACTTTGGTAGCTAAAAGAGAGCACAGAGCAACTAGCATAAGCCAACCCATGAATTCATGTACACTCTGAAGATTCAGAAATGACATCTAAGTGCGAATTCACTCATAGGCTATAAAGAGCCCGAACAAAGTCAGCAAGGGAAAAACACAAGCCGCCAGTCACTATGATCAGCTGGTTGCGCTCTTATTGGTTTGCGATCGTTTTTACGATTGCTCAAATCATCTACAGATGCTGCCCACTTGCCTGCGCGCCAAAGAGGTTGTAGCTAATTCTGGAGGGTACACCAGTGAATGCTCATATTACCCATGTATGGCAGAGAGCCCTGACTCTGCATACGTTAGAAGAGGCCCAAAAGACCACGAACTTTCACCACGACCCACATCATGCCAGTACTGACTGAAAGGTGGAGCACGATTTCAAAAAGCCCGAACACGTGATGGGTCCACATGGCTCGTCCCAGTGCCGGTTCTTTCTAGTGTACTATCTTATTGTATCTATTGATTTCTAGCTTATATATTGACATCGTAGAAGGAGTCAACTCATCTCTTTTTTTTCTTCTGGGCTCCTCTGACTTTCATCCGCTATGGATTTGTATGACCACTCTTTTATCTCTCTAGCTTTCCAAAAATTACCTCATCTCTTGTCAGTTCTTCTTCTTCTTAATCTATGACCTCCTTATGTGTTTTCCACTGTTTGGTAATCTCTTTGCGATTTTCTTTCTCATGAACAGTTGCCATCGTGCTCCACCCACTCATTTCAAAATGATTATGAGGCATGCCAAAGTCCAGGGTGACAACTCCTTCGAGCCAATCAGTGTAGCCTGCACTACCCATGTAATGTCTCACGTTTCGCCTGAACGGCCCTTTGCGTAACTTCTCCCAGCCACATTATCTCCTCCTGTGAAGTAAACAATATTACGCACTACACGACTTCACTCGCTTGCCCTGGATGCGCCAGCCATCGTCGAGTAGTGCCCAAGCCAGTCCCCCCGCACAAACTCTGTCGGGATCCTCTGAGGAGATTGATGCTGTGGAGCGAACTAGTCGCTCTCTATCTCGACGAGCTATAGAAGATCTCGCGAGTGCAGATAGCGTGGCAGATAGCCGGATACATATCCATGCACACCTGCGCTGACTGGAAGATGGTGGTGTGTAGTCTATTCAAGTCACTCTACCTGTTGGGGTGCTTGTCACGTTTTTGCCACAGCTTTTCCTTCACGTGACACCTGACAGAGCGACAACTGGCCTCACAGCCCACAAGGTTGCCACTAGGCCCTCAGGGATTTGGGACGAAGTTTCTCCTTAGCAGCCTATATCAAGCCCTTCCAATTACTACATCAAGAGTACCATCTTTCCATTGTGTACTGCGCTCCTATGGTATTTGTGACACGATATTGCTATAATATTTTAATGGATGTTCCTGGGTTGGGCCAAGAATGGAAGTATATTATATAAAATAAATAATATGGGAGAGTAAATGGAAAATCAATTTTTTTATAATTTCGCTCTTCTTAGTGAGAAATGCTCGCGAACAAGAACTCAAATTCGTGAGCTGCATATCTATTTCTCTCATTTGGGGACTTCTTCGACACACTATAATTCTAAATTGCCTCTAATAGATCTCTCAGTAATGTTATAAGCTATATATATTCGCCCTACTGCATACAAGAGTTAATATTATACTTTCTTATATCAGATATTTATTGCCATATTAATATGTGTGAGATACTTGCTCTCTGGAGAGATTCGAGAGGGCTGAGCCTGCTTTCAATTTATTCATTTTGCTTGTGAACCTCATTATGTCCATCGCTTCAGATACTATGAGAGTCCTCTTTAAGCCAGTCCAGCTTGACTGTGGTGTATGAAGCAGAGATAAAATGCAATCTATGAATAATTGTGAGCATAACAATTCACAGATATTGCAACCACAATATGATCAAAACACATCTGGGAAGACACGGAACTACCTTCATCGTCCTATCAACGGATGCACATGTGCAAAAATGTATCCAATAATTTGTGTAATTATCCTTGACTAATATGTCATTCCTGGGGATATGGTTAATTCCTATTTTTTCATTTCTTATTTAATTTTATATTAGCTGTTGGCTTTTCCTATATGTGGTGAGTCAATCACGAGAAACCTGTCCATCAACTATTTAAAGACTTATGGTTAACTTCATAATATTCGAACACACAATATTTGGCACTTTCAAAATTACATGGAAGAAACTATTTCCCAAATGCACATACAACATGTCTAGGAGCACAAATTCTCCATAGAGCTTAAACGCTCTTATTGCAAGTATCATTTCTATAAATTGCTCGCGCAAACGTCGTTATGAGAGACACGACAGAGCATATCGAGTTGTTCACTTGAGTCTGAATTGGATAGTATGTCGAGACCGAGAGGGTCCAAACATGTGCACAAGTGTTCCAGATACAATTACCAAAAAGCTATAACACTTCAGTTGGACGAGAATCAAATAAATACAATACTAGAGTAGATATAATGAAAAACACGTAAATAGGATCTTGAACACAACCATTCAGACACACGAGCAGAATGATTAACCCCAAAGATTCTAACCCTCAACAGGACATTGGTGCTGTAGCTCATTATTTACTACATATTAGGAAAATCAGCCGACTATAAGAGGATGAATTTGATTGAACCTAATCCATTTTAGTAAGTCTCATTGGCTATGATGGGACGGTGTCAGAATGGGAGGAATGAGTATTATCGAACACAGACACTGGAAGGCCATGGTGGAATGGCAGGCACTTACATACGAGTTGATTCTGAAGACTATTTTATTCAGAAATTAACTTGATTTGTGAGAAGGATTTCTGGTTACGAGGCAAATCAGGCATTAAGCAACACAAGACTTATTCTTAACATATTGAAGGAATATATGAGGGAAAGAGACACTAGAGTGAGGATATGTAATTATAATTAATGAACTTAGGAAAGCATAATAACAAATCAAATATCAATGTCTCAACGGGTTAGCTGGATAAAACACGTGTAAAGGACGAATAACCGAACCAAAAACGAGAGCACAAGTAGTTCAGTGACAGAGAGGAGGAGTGGATATGCTAAGATGATATATTGAAGAGAGAGAATACATAAGTTTATGTACCGTTGTGGTGGGCTGTAATCGTAATGTATTAGGTATATATATGAAGATTGATTGCTTAAGAATTGGAGTGTTGTTGAAAGAACAAGATTCCTATACTGTTTACTCTGTCAATTTGATTCACATGTTGTTTGGAATATTAAGATGGTTAAAGAGCACGAAAGGATTTAATGGACAATCTGACAGAGATGAGGTAAAATGTTGTTTATAGAATTCTCATGCTCTTGAAGTTAGAGAATAGGCCATTACCATGGTAATTCTAATTAGAGACCTATGTCCTCTTTACCCTCAGACAACACAGCTTGGTTCATATTTATAACTCTGACAATGTTCATTGTGTATACAATGTTATTTATTATGAAATAGCCTATTTATGTAAAAACATTACAAACAAAATATAAAGATAAAAGAGAGTATTGGGAAGACTAAGAGCACATACTATGAAATCTATGGCTGAGGTAACAAGCCAGGAGGGCACTATTTAGGACAACTCCAATGATCATACAATATAGGTGGTCTATTAAACAGAAATATTATTATGGGGACCAACAAACTGGGACACCCCTATTGAGCTGAGGAATACATAGCTAAACATCCATACAATCCATAATATAAATTAATGGGTTGCTAGCCAAAATGAGGGAGAACAAACAATGTAAGTAACATTCACTGCAATCAGAGCATGACAACACTACTGTAAGACACACTTTTTAGTTCTTCTCTCATTAGGTTCGGATTTGTGACATCATAAAACTCTAGACAAAGGGAAGTGGCAAATTATTTATACAATTATGTAACTTAAGTATGATACAATTCGCCAAACCAATCAATCAGAAAATCATCAGTAATATTCTCAACACCAATAATTTTTTTTGGTAAAACTGTCGTGCGAAGAACTCAGCGCCACGCATTTGAGTATCAGAGACAAGCAGCTTTTAGCGAGTGAGATGCTTTTGAGAATAAAACGTAATTTACAAGAAGCACAGTCATTATCTCGCGTATCTTAGAGTCAGTTAACTTCTACATGAGACAGTATTTTATTGTCTTTTGTATTTTATATAAATAGATCATTCATGTTCGCTTCATTATATCTCTACTTCTTCTCTGACTTTAAACGCTTGGCACTCTCACCTATTGAGAGGATGACTCAAGCATTGTATGGCAATGAGACAATTACTTCTTGTTATATCTAAAACATAGCGAAATAGAGACACAGCTAATAACATAAAACATTCAAGTGTTGTAACACAGATAAGATTTATAAGTAACACACTATATTACTAGACGCTAGCTGGAGATGACATATCATTATGAGGAGGCGCTCATCAGAAATGTTTGAGACACACTCTCAGGGTCGCATCTATAATTTATTTACACTCGCTTTTATGCGTGTGTTATACATAATCGCAGATGTAGTTTAATTAAATGCGAGCTAATTTCACTTGTGTTCTAAAAAAATCATATAGTATTTTATTGGTAATTGGAGTAATGTAAGCATGATACCACAGATAGCACACCGAGAGCGTAAAGATAGAAAAGCAGAACCTCTCTCTGTGAACAGCTTCCTAGCCACGTTAAGAACAAATGTACCGGTAGTCAGGCAGCGGGAGTAGAGCACCTAAGAGAGATGTTAAGATATAAGTTGGGCTATTCTACGCTCAAGGAAGAATGTGGAATTACTTGTCTTTTACAATTTACAATTTTACATAAAGTATTATTTGCTCCAAAACAATGTAACTGATTCGAGTGTTAAATAAAATGGCACACATCAACAATCCATAGTGAAAATTGAAGAATGCCCGTCAAACACCATTCAGGGCAGTGACTTTTATTATTGGCAGCTGTACAGGGTGCAACTAAAAATAGATGTGCGTGATATATCCTCTTTTGAGACCTCCAAATGCCTGTGTCAGAATAGGTGCTGTGGACTGTTGGCTTTGTATATCATTTATTGACGTTTAAATAGTCTTCAGCCAATGATCCATATTTCTTAATGAATCGCTAAGAGGTAGGTTATCTTATGACTAGTTGCTTAGATATTACATACTTTGACTCTCAGCATAATCATGGGTCTGAGAATCTCTGGTCAGAAGGAAGGGAGATGAGGCATTTTAAAGTAACTAGCATTATCACGGAAGTTAACTGTCAATATATCACACCTTAAATAGAAACTACCAGCAGACAAAAACCCATCTATTCCTCTGACTTGCCAATATCCTGAGTCATCACAAGTTAGAATGACTGAGTCATGCGGTCCTTCTCTTTGGTTTGCCGAAAGTCTGTACTCCGGAGAAGGAATTAGGCCGACTGGAGAAGGGTTAGTCTGCGAGAGTACTTTGAGGAGGTTGAATTGAGAGTGTAGATTGACATAGATATCCTCCTTTTCTCTGAACTAGGCTCATGAGACCTCACCACAAAAGCCCCCCAAGAAACCTCTTGGGTAGGTAAATTTGAAACACCATAGTAGTAAATTACTCCAACTGTGTGACAGTATGATTGTGGGATTGGCTAGTTAGTGACAAAACGTATCTACTAAATTTGCGTGATCTATGTTCTTATTCTAGACCTCTATAGCACACGGTTATATACATACCAATTCTTTGGCACAATAAAATAGTAATATTTTGGGACAAGAGCATCTTCTTTTTGGCAAAATGAAGAATTATAGGGGATGTCACTTACAAGCACATTGCAGAAAATGATGGTGGAGTTGAGGCCACCATCCTAGTGAGTTGGACCTGACAAAATGATTCTCACTTTTATAGTCTTTGTTGTTGTTACCCCACATGGTGTTATGTTGTCATTATAGTGAGGTATGCGAATATGATATTACTGGATTATTATATCAAATAGGTCAGGTATACATTTTGTCACAAAAATCATCAGCTCGAGTGTAAGGGAGTCTCCATTTTCATTGTCTCCTATTATTTTTACCTCTCTAATGACCTTCTGATGCGAGATTTTTATAGAGTTAGCGTCTTCGGTGGGCTTCCATGGCATTCGTGCGAGGAAAATATTTCCAAGGTAAAAACGTCTCTCATGTCCTCTATATTGCGTGATTCATTTCTTTGTCTGTGTTTGAATGTAACAGAATTCTTTTACTCTATATTTATGACTACTAAGCAGTACAATATAACACAGATCTGCGTCCAATTAATACCTATAGTTGGAATAACCATCTCCAGGGTATAGTATTTAGTATCTAGGGCTAAGTCGAGGAATATTGTCTCATTTTACGTGAATGAGATCCTACTACCCAACCAACTAGTATTGTGTACGCATTCCAGATTCAATTGAAAATGGTGTCACTCACAGGGTGTTGTTGCTACTCTTCTATACTCAATTATTTAAAAAATTCAATAGTCCTAAATTCACTAACCATAATAATGTGGACACACTAAGTGGATGGTAGAGAAAATTTTCGTACTACCAGAGAACCCATAGTGTGGTTGTGCAATAAGCATATGCAAAAGTTTTAAAAGTTGATTATCTTCTTTATATCACCTTAAGTTACCTATATCATAACATTTACCCGATTTAACCCTTAGCTCCTGTTGATGCTTTTTTTGCATAACACTAACCAATGGTTGTGGAACTTTAAACTAATATCATTCAAGTGCCTCCCAATAAGTATCTAAACTGGCTAAAGTTATACTCATAAGCAGCTGTCATAGCTTTAATAACCTCTTAACTTACGTCTATAAAGTTATTTATATGTTTTCTAAGATCTTGAGGAGGCGATGTTTTACAATCACTCAATTAGGACTGATAACCCAATTTTAGGGATATCTCTCAACTGAAACATTTGTTTTTAAGAGATATACGTGAGTTATAAAGTATCATGCCTTTGAAGTACTTCAAGTGTATTTACATGGGGTTATTACACAAGAATTGATCTACCAAGGATCAAGGCAAATTGGTACTGAGATAACAATCAGTAAAATTCATGGGGGGCTGGACTCTCGATCTCTTATGGCAGTGGTGGCTACTTTTTGGGCTCCGTGCTAAAACTGTGTGTGCACTGGCAAAGGTGGGATTTCAAATTTTTTAACAACCAGTTCTGTTGGTGTGGCTTGTTGGTGGGTGCGGCTTTGGTGGTCTGTGAATGGGTGGAATGGCTTGGTGATCATGTTACTGCTGGGCGTGGCAACTCAATATCTCACATCGAGCACGCATCTCCTCGTTGGCCTCTCATGACTGTGGGGATGCTGCAATCAGTCGTAAGTGTGAAAAATGGTCATAAAGTCCACTTTTTTCCAATGTCACTCCACAAGCAAAGTACAAGCAAAATCACAAATTGTGTGTTGGGGGATGTCTTGCTTAACAACTAAATGGTGCGTGCTTGATGATTGGAAAATGGAAGTGGCAATTGTAAGCCTGGCTTGGTCACATAATTTTCTGACAAGTGAGAACAATCAACCAATGGAACACGAAGTTTGCCCTCCGGAAGTTTGTGAGAGTGTCATCACCTAGAACTTTCCAAGAAGAGATTGGGCTGCCATCTGTCCAGAAAATGGTGTAGGGCCCTCCCGCTTAGGCAGGGGGTTGGACTAGAATGACTACAAGGTCCCTTCCAACTCTGATGTTATCTGTTTATCTTGATTTCGCATTTAGTGACTGTGGCATTTAGGCAGCAGTGTTTGTGGTTGATAAGTGAAGGATTTACTTGTGGTTATCCTTGTATCGACCTATGCTTTAGTTAAATGCCAAATTAGACCAATGCCAGTCCAAAGATCTTCTTGGAAAGAAGTTGTTGTTGGGGGCCTATGTTTTTTGCTCTATATTATCCAGTTCTCCATTTAATTTGATTTTTGGAATTAAAATTAAACAGCAGATGAAGAAAAAGGACAGGAATCAAACAGCATGCCAACTGATCATAAACGAAAGAGGTAGGAGATAACTAAGGAGCTCTTCCCCCCCCCCTCCGTGGCATCCAGGAAGTCCCTGCTCTTTTTCAATCTTCTTGAAAATGCAAAGCTGTTTGTTTTGTGAGAAGGAAGGGAAGTTGGGAGCTGCTGGAGTCACAGCTTGATCACAGAGATATTTGCTCAACCCTCACACTTGGCTCAGAGAGGCAAAGAAGAGAAGGAAGCTATCAGAGGCAAGAAGGCTTGTGAAAAATTAAGAACGTGGTTGCTAACCTTGGCAAAAAAAAAAAAAGGGCCCAAACAGGAAATGATGGGCCAAGGATTAAAGATTAGTAATGACCAGAAGTAAAAAGTTGTTTGTTGGCTTGTAAGAATACATTAGAGTTTTGGACATTAGCAAGCAAGAAGCAGATGAAGAAAAGTAGATTAGAAGGATAAAAGAGAAACTGAAAAGTAGCCCCGGGAATGGGAAGCCTTCTTCCAAGCTACAGATGGGACCTAGGTTCAAGCAGGAACTGAATCTGCCCCTCCAATTCAGCAAGAACATCAGGGTGGAAAGAGGATAAGGTGCTTTGCAGTGGTAGTATGGCAGTAAAAAAAAAAAAAGCCTCAGATTGATCATCTGAGAGGATCCCCTGACTTTTCTTTCTTATTTTTTACTTTTATTTTATTTTATTTGATTGTCAGTCACTTACAAGATAATTGGAGAGTGTCCTATCAAATTTTGGAACCTTCAACAGTGGTGTCGCCCCAAGGCAGTGTTCTAGGACCAACTCTCTTCATACTCTACATAATGATTTGTGACATATTAAGAGCAACCAACATTACCTCTTTGCTGATTGATGTAAAAAGCTAGTTCAACACCACAGACATCTGCTAACCCCCCTTCAAAAGACCTAGATTATGTATAGAATGGTCAAGACAATTGGCAATTTCAATCTCAACAATAAATGGTCTTCTTACAGATATTGCGCAAACAAATATACAAAATATCAGAGAATATAAAATCATGTGCCTGAAAAAGTTCCAAAGACTTATGTTGCATTTTGCAATACTGATATCTCTTAGGGTACAAGGTACTCCTTCAACTTTTCCATTGATGTACTCTAGTGCAACATTCAAAATGTAACCCTACTAGTGACTAGGACAGATCCATACATGCTGTAATCTACAAATAGAGTCAGCAAAAAGGTGTATTAAGCAATTGTTTACCTCATCATTTTACTCAGTTAGCCATTTTTCTCTATACTGGTTAATATTAGCGGAGTCAGACTATACTCACACTCAGAGCAATACAAACACAAGTTTGCTCAAAGATCGAATACTTCCAATGTGAGCATGCTTCTAATCACGGATTACCTGTTTCCACTATTAATTATTGTATTTGATATTTTATGATAACTCTATGTGGATGAAAGTCTACAAATATTATTTCTCTCAATGAAGAGTTCTTCACTCCATCCACTTGTTGCAAATATCTGTTGAGATCGAGTCTCCCCAGACTCAAAAATCTATCATGTAATCAGTATAAAAATGCCCTAAAACTATGCCGCCTATCAGTCAATCTATAATCTAGTATATGATTATTACATAGAAGTCATACATTTGCAATGTCCTAGCCCTTTTCTGCATGAACTTTGTCGCTGTAGTTAGACAAGGTATTAAGACTTGTTACTAATCCGGATACTATACAACATAGAGCTACATCGATATAAATGTTACAATTAGACTCTAATAATGGTGTAAAGATCGCCAGCAGAACAAACATAACTTTGATTGGCAGGATATATAACTTCTCTATTACTAAACATGATGTTGTCATATAAGTTCGTAGGAAATATGTCTTCTAGCCTTGTACCTTTGTGGTATTTCGTTCCACCCAAAATTCATCCCCAACATAAATATAATATAAACCTTTAGAAAATGATCCACTATTGACAGATTACCAAAAACGTATAAAAGTAATACACCTTTCCTAAGGTTATCTACATTGGGTTGAGCTTGTTGGATGTCACATGAAAAGTGCAGACCTAATTTGGTCTGCCTTAAATCTGGTCGGTGTTTCTCAATTACAATTGTTTCTTGTTGTCAAATATCTTTTACTAATTACATAGTAACTCATGTGTGTAAACTATAGACAAATTTTTAGTTAGATAATTATCTTCATTCTATTGCTCTGTAAGCAAATACGACCAAATATGGAGCATGTATGATAAAGAAACAAATTACATCAGGTCTGTGAGGCTACTAAATTTTACACAACATGAAAGTCTTGAAAGAGGAATCCCAAAGAGCGAGTAATAGTGAGGGTGGAGACGAAGAACACTAAATAGGGCAATTATTGAGATCAAGATGCGTGGAAATTGAAGAGGGACCAATTGATGGTGAGCTGAACTCTTATTGTATTATTGTTCTCTCTCTTCAAAACTATTACTGATGATGTTCCTTCTGCGCACATGATCAATGTCAGGCTTGGGTGAGAGGTCAAAATGCATGTGCAAACTCCCACGAGGCATTTGAGTGATCATAGCCACTTGTCCATCTCGATGCACAAAAAATACTGATGAACCATTAGTAGGAACAATGTATGTTTATTATTTTCTCCTACCAGCTCTTGTGTCTACGCTATCGAGTACAGAAGTACCAGTTATAGGATTATTTCAAATAGTCCAATCTGAGAGCGCCTACAGCACGAAGTCTCAAACCCATGAAGAATTAACTGAATATGGAACTTATCTTCCACTGAGATGATAAGAGAGAGGAACACTTCCATACCGAATTGGGATAATCTTCTAGAGATAGTCACATTAGTCTTGTGTATGACCATAATGACAACACTCTTTATGTTAGGCTAACACGTTGCTGTGCAGTGGTAAAAGCGTTACCATCGGCGAACCAGAACAATGAAGAGAGAGACTTATGAAATGGTACTCTTTTCACAATGCCCATAGCAAGCATTCCCATAGTACAACGATGACCACTACCTGAGAGATTTATGGAATACTTTGGCTCACACTATGGTTCATATTAATGACAAAATGCCAGTCGTCCTCACAGAGGCTCATGTGATGAACTTTCTCACTGAATTCATATGTGTAGCAAAAGTTTGTCGGTGGCGTATGAACGACCTGAGCAATTGCAACTCACAGAACTCATGTTTACACTCATAGGGAGTAACAACTGTAGACTCATAGATTATGCTTAAACCTATGGCAGGAGGAAATGCGCTCAAGAGGACAATGGGACAACGCATACGACTCCTACTTAACAAACATCTCAGCAATACAGAAAAGGCTGGCTTATTGTGTAGCTACAGAAGTCAAAGGGGAAGCCTGCATTAACGGGTTGTGCAGTTGGAGAGATGCGAGCTGATCATAATCGAACAGCATGTGAGACACAGTCAAAATACGGAGAATGCTAGCTAAGCTTCCTAGATGATATCAAAGGATTCGGACACTTGGACACATGAAGAAACAGCGAATGGCTACAAAAATTTATGACAGTCAGAGTATAACACTCAACTCGCGAGCAAATCTTGTGCACAATATATAGTGGCGTGAGCGAAAGACCCGAGCGATTATGTGGCCAAAGCAAAGTGTACATGTGTGCATTTGGCGGAAAAAGAATGAATTGGCACAAAAGCACTTTCTTGGCAAATCAAACATATGGTCATCTATCTAATAAGGGCTTGGTCCCCTTTCTACTTGTTTCCCTGCAAAACCTTTTTAAGAATTAATAAAATAATAACACATAAGGCAACTAAAGAAAAGATTTTGGTTGAGGCACATAAGATAAATTATCAGATTCACAAAGTTTTTGCATCCATCATGACGTTTCTGTGCCACTTATAATATTGATAGCTTCCAATGATTTTCTGTGTCACGCGTTACATGTATGCATCTCTAGCTCTGAAATTTCAAATTATTAAAGTCGACCTTGGACCGTAAACCTAATTGTCACATCCATACCAGATATGTCACAAAATTCAACAAAATTGGACATTGCAATAACTTGTGTTGAATGCATGATTCCCTCTATGAAGAGAAGCCAGAGTTATTCCTTTGACTCACTGTCTTTCTAAAAAGTCTGACGTCATTTGTTTTATGATTGCTGCGTGTCTCCGCAGAATGATATCTGAAAGAACACTTATACATAGATTTTACTGCTCTGATTGACAAAGGCCGACTTGGTTCCTCACTTGCGCTTGGCAGAGTGCACCACTTCACTGTCGAACACGCACATTATAATCGTGTTCAACTCAAGCTGCGCAATTCTTTCTGGACATTGCGGCATTAGCCCTCCACTTTCGCAAAGAAGTGTATCAAACGTATATTTGGTTACTGTTATAAACAAGTCTTAGTAGTCTTTCTTGCTCCCAATCTTGTTCAAAACATGAGGAGCTAGAGTTTCAGGCTATTTGGTAAGCTGCGCCTTAAACACCAATAACGGTGATATTCCCTTTTGACTGAACATTGGACGCAACAACCTGTTTTTTCAGAGTTCTCTTTAGCAAAAGTATGCTATTGCACTGAGAAAGGGTGTGGCAGTTAGTATGGGAGAATGTGAATTCGCGCGATGATGAAATGCTCCAAAGGACTATCAAGCATGCTTCCATTGTAGGACTTTGATGAGTCTAACAAAAAGGGGCTAGGTCAATCGTCGAATTCGTCCTAGCTAAATATATACTGATAATCAGGAAGGGATCATGAGCTCATATCTCATAATTAATATTTCCACGCCTGCCTGGCTGCTTCAACCACAACACTGATCATCACTCCACGTTAGAGACAAGGACTTTTACAATTCTCCGTGAGCGAATGTTCATGTGTTGCTAAGGTCTTTGTGCTGGGCTTTTGAATATATTATACTTCAGAATTCTTTTTGCTTTAGTATCTGAGGAGAACGTGCGTTCTCAATGACATTTACTAGTCTAGCCCAGTATTAGCAGTTTGTTTACCCGTCTCTTAGAATCATATCATCTGACATATCACCCTTCAAACATGTTACCCGACATCTGTCAATTCTCTCCCCTCCTCTTCTACGTCTACGTCTTCGTCCATCTAATCTCATTGGATTGACTAGTTACTCTTTTCTTAAACCCCTCAGGATTGGCGCGATTGAGCAATGAAGTAGTCACCACAGTGCGAAAGGAAGCAAGTAGGGTTGCGGTAAGTGAGATAACAGTCCCTCCAATATTGTATGATATAATACTGTCTCAGATAATCCATATGTTTAGTGGAACACTACAACTACTTAGTTTTCACTTTTCGCTAAATCACGATCTTTAGTCTTGTATATTCCAACACAGCCATCTATAAGCCGTATGTTGATCTACATGAGTAAGTGATGGCCAAACTGGATGGCCCTTGTCACGCATATGCATCTGGGTTCAAGAGCTATAAATCAGGAGAAGAAATGCTCATCGCCTTGTCCTCCGCGACACGTCTAAAAGGTTGACAAGCAACAGTGTCGTCTATAAAATATCACCACAATATATGATAACAGAATATCAGAAAGAACGAATAGACAGGAGGAGGGAGTTCCATATATCTATCTTACCTTCCAAGTGGTTCCAAGCTCCAGAGGGAGCGAATAGCTGATAAAGAAGAGCAAATCTAGCTATGCAGTAGGGCGCCTTCTCCCCGTGAGTTGATCTCCACTTTAAGTATAAGAAACATGCCTCAGGCCTGGAGGTATTATGAGGGCAGAAAAAGCACAGACAATAGTTAAGGCCCCACCTCCCACGTAGAGAGACGATCACAAATGCTCTAAAGCTCCACTCCAGCGACACACATTAGTTGATGTTCTAATCATCAGAAGGGACTACAACTAGTTCATGGCCATTCCGCCCATTTTGCTGAGGGTGACAAAAAATAATTAGACCAAATGGCCCCATTCCAGCAGCAATGAGCTCCTCTGTAGTCACGAGCTCAGTCCGGAAAGGAAAGTATACTTGAGTGAATAGTAGCACGTTTAGTTTTTCACAGTCCGGCTGCATGCCTTGAATTTAGTTAAGGAGTTGACTCCCTGTCATTGACGTTAACTAAGTTGCTTGAGAGTTATCGAGAAATACATAGAACTTGCAATTCTAAGTACAAGGATTAGCTCAACGCAGAATGCTTCGTGGGCAATCACTTCACTATCTTTTGGAACCTCTATCAATCCTAAATTCCAGAAGGTACATAAAGGTACTATCTTCTGTGCCTGGCAGAGCCACGTGAAAAGCATGCCTTCACTGTCATTCCCGAGGTTTCACTCTATATCGAAAATTACCCTCGCTATATATTCCAGGCCATTACTCAGCAAGGCCTTGGTCAATAGGGCATGAAAGAGCGATCCTATACTCTCCAAGGCAGGTGATTAGTGTAAAATGGCTCAATAGAGGTACCACAAAGTGAGTAGTAGATCCCACCTAATCGTGTAAGGCTCGAAGGTGAGGAATCGCTCACGCAACGTCTCAGTGCCTTCACTCACATGAGCTGCCTGTAGATCCAACAGAGTTTTCGACTTGAGCGTGTATATTGCCTATATGCGTTTCTGGCAGTCTTTTCTCATGTTCATAGCTCCTCAGGTGAGAGACAATCGCCGAGTCATATGTTGAGGCAATGCACTTCCGGCACTTTATGCTTGTAGGCATCGTGTACACCCCTCCACCTATAAGAAAGAGATGTCAGCCCACCACTGTGGTCGGTTACTAGTGGTGATATAAAGGCATTTCTACAATGTCTAGAAGCTTGAACGTGACCTCGATGCTCTGATGTACAATGCCGCTGGAGCAGTTAGTTGTACTGTTTGCCGTCACATATTTGCACCAGTCCTACAGGATCATGCTAAGGCTTTCATATCTCCCAACCTAGTACGTATCTTGGTCACCATCTTGGTTTGTCTGAATTACCAACTAGAATTCTAGGAGACAAATTTTGTATTATCGGACTAACCAGGGGTAGTGGAAATAGATATATGCCTTATGCCTGCCACGAGTGAGACACCACCGGCGATCTAAATGACAGATGTCACACACCGGACAAAGAAGAAACCTTGCCCATCGCCTGTCATGGCGATAGTTCGGGGTCAAAACCCAGTGATCAAGCCTAGCACAACCTGCCTTTCCAATTTGTCTATTTCTAGCAGGGCAACTTCCACGCATCCCATTTATTGACGTTTTACATCTGCTCCAAAAGGTTTTGGAGGCTTGGCCCCTAATGATGCTTTTGACAGCAAGATAACACTCAGTTAATAGACTCAAGTTCGTCGTCACTCGTTCTGCCAACTTGCCTCGCACCTTCACTCCTTCAACTCAAGACCTTGATAAGATTATTTACTGCCTCCTCCGTTACCCATCCGTATGCATCCGCTATCAGCAGCAGCGCAGCCATTTGGCATCTCCGTGGAGATGCCCCCAACTCTCTCAAATTCCCGCACAACATTTGCATTCCAAAGGCATGGGCATCTTCTGGATAGCACACTAGCGAGCACTTTTATGGTTCAACAGAGCTTTGCGGCAGCGAGTCACGCCGAGAGCAGCCACGAGGGTGGGGAAGCTGGGCTTACAGTGCTTTCACCGTTATGCAGTGCAAATAGAGCCTATATTCTGTGAGTTGGACTAGACGTGCATTGAGATAGCCACCCCGATTATCTATCATATACTAGACGATTCACGAGAGTATGAGAGACACCATCCTCATCATCAGGATTATTACTCTGGATGCCTATTCGGCTGCTCCTAAGACGGGTGCTACAGGGAGGCAAAAGACAACAGCATGCATTTTTATCGCACATAGGGGGTGTCATTATTTCCACGCTCTGCAATTCCCTCCTCGCTCTTTCCTAGAGCCTGAGGACGAAGCTCATCATCGCTCTCCCCCCACCTCTGTGGCGATAGCATCGGGCCATACCTCTCAACTATGCCCGACCACAACATTGCATAATGCATCTCGGCTCCAGTGCAACAACCTCTATAGCTTGCTAAACTCACGGGGTCACTCTTTCGTGCAGGGGAGGGGAGCCGTCAATGTGAATTGCCAGAGTCCGCTATCTAGTCCTTTTGAGGTAAGACACCTTCCTACTACTACCTACGAGCCATCTAACCAGGGCATCTATGGAAGTCCATCCTCTCCTATGCTAGGCACAATGTGGCAATATAATTTGACACAAACAAGAAAGTGTGCGGGACGCGAAAAAAGCGTTCAACTGCGATACCCGAAAGACTCGTGATCGGGAGAAGAGCAGAGTAACGGACTGTAACAGCTGAATGGTGGAGCTGGGAACGAAGACCTCCATGCATTCCAGAATTCCATGAAGGACTGCCTCGCTTGGGTGCTCAGCACTTACCAAGTTAGGCTATCAGTTTGAGGTGAGATGTTTGTGACAAGTTCGCGATGACCTTCCTAACGCCCCAACGGTCTATGAACAAAAAAGGACAAAATAACAACTTCTCCTGGGACAGTCTGGCACAACCTTGGGCTCATGCAGTCGCGGCAGCTGCCACCTTTCATACTGGCGCCAAAGCCCCCTCATTGGAACTCAGTGCAACGGAACCCACTTCACGTACAAAAACGCCATTACTCTTGACAAGCTGGGGTCGCCAGGGCTATTAACCACACACACACTCGACTTCGCAATCCTTTTTCGCTAATTGAGGGAGAGAGTGTGCAGCTTTAACGCTCTCGAGCTTATTCTATCGTGCAATAGAGAGTCCTAAGCGACAAAGGCTCGCCCTCTATGCGCCGAGGGTGGGGGCCCGAGCCCACTTCCATGTGAGATTGCACGAGCCTGCTGAAAGAAAAGATTTTTGCTATTGCCAATTGCTCAAGGCCTCTGAGTGGAAACGGTCAGAAATAGTTCGATTACTATCCACCCCAGTTGGCAGAAATTCTAGCTCCTTCAGCATGGGCTGGAGAAAGGTTTGGCTCCCAACACCTTACACCACAGGACAGTTGGCGGCCCTCTCCTCATCCTTTCGATGGGTTCGCTTCTTTCCCCTTGTCCCATTACCTTCCAAGTCAGGAAGTTTTTGAAAGGGGCTTCAACGTCTGTGAGCACGCCATCGCAATGCGCAAAGTGGCCGTGTCACGTTCACAGCCGTAAGTGGGGTCATCCCTTATTTCCAACTCAGGGCTTCTTCCGCCATTGCTTCTCCCTCCTGGACCTTCAACCAAATGGTCGATGCTTCAATATGGACTTGATCAGACGCTTTACAGAAAGTCCCCGCATATTTGTGCATACCTTAGAACAGTGTCTCTCTGTTTCCTGTACTCCTGTTCAAGGCTACCGGCCTTATAGTGCTTTGCTCAATCGACATTTGCTCCTGACGAGAGATATACCCGAGTTAATTTCCGAGATCTTGCTGCGTCTTTCCAAACACTCAGGTTTACCTTTGTTCTCTTTCATAAATATAGGGTTGTTCTCCGTCTGGACCCCTCAATTTATTCCAAAGGTTCAACTACTTTGGTTTCACAGGTTCCAGGACATTGTGTTGGCCTGACTTCTGTCCTTCCTGCACCATGACCTTAGAGCAACAGTGGTACACACCTAGACCGTAAGAAGGGCTCTTAGAATAACATTAAGCGCACTTCCTCCTTCAGGAAGTCAGAAGCCATGTTTTTTCCTTTTTCCCTTCTCAAACTTGGGGCACAAGGCCTCTTTCTATATTAGCAGGTAGGTCAGGTCTTGATTGAGGAGGCGCTAACAAAGCTGCGGCCCTTCTGGTTCCCTGGGCTTGATCCGGCGCACTTACCAAGAAGCGGGGCTACTTCTGGCCTGGGCAATCCCAGCATCCTTGAGGAATTTGTTGTGCAGCCCACAGTGGACATCCCCGTCCTACAAACACTACCGTCTTCGCCTTTGCCTCCACGCTGCAAGCCTTTGGCAGATGGTGTGCTTAACAAGTGAATTCCACAGTCGATGTGATGAAGCTGGATGAGGAGCCCCGCCATGGGCATGCACAGCTTTGGTATGTCCCAATCCTGGGCCTCAAGTCGCATGGAGGAGAATGGGCATTGGTAGAAGTTACCAATGAATGCCTTTCTTAATCTGTGGCTCAAGGGAGCCCAGCCCTCCCATTGATTTGTCCATTGATTTGTCCAGAAGGGAAGATATATTTCTGTATTCGTTTGTGCTTTCAGAGACACCTTTTTGTCTTTCAATATCTTCGCCAAAAAAGCTGGGTCTCTCCCGAGGGCTGGCTTTTTTATATCTAGACCAGGATTTCAAGCTAAATGACATCATAGGAAGGAGTCAACCCATCCTGGGCTCTCTTGCAGCATAGATAGAAAGGGCGTTCACGGTAACTTTTACCAATGCCCATTTTAGCTAGACCAACATTCCTCCCTATAGTGGTCTTGTGGAGGAAAATTGGAGGCTTGAGCTCCTTGTAGGAAAGGTAGGCTATAAATCTCACAAATAAATAAATAGATAGAACATAGATATTCACTTGCAGTATTAATTGTAGTGGAAGATTCCATAAGTCCACACTGTTGAATTGTCTAAATTAAAAAAATAATAATGTAAGAGGCAAAGAGGTATTCTCAGATTTAGTTGGAATTATCAATGGTTAATACCAGGAGTGGAATTCTACAGGTTCGCACCTATTCTCTAGAACCGATTGTTAACATTCTGAGCAGTTTGGAGAACCGGTTGTTAAAATAAATTACTGGACTAATCCTGTTAAGAAGGCAGGAAAGAAACATTCTGGTGTTGCTTACAGAAACTGCCTCGCCATTAACTCTTGTTACATTCTTGGCAGGACTAGACTTCCTGTCTCTGGAATTTCTGTGGCGTTTTTTTTTCTCCTTTGCTGGTACTTTGCTTGTGTGAAATGACCATTCAAAGTTACAATGGCACTGAAAAAAGTGACTTATGGCCGTTTTCCATACTTATGACTGTTGCAGCATCCCCACAGTCATGAGAGGCCAGGTGAGGAGATGCATGCCCCGATGTGAGTGATGTTGAGTTGGCCACGCCCAGCCAGTCACATGACCACCAAGCCATGACCACCAACTAAGCCATGCCCACAGAACAGGTTGTTAAAAAATTTGAATCCCACCCCTGGTTAATGTCACAGGTAATGGGTTTGTTTCAATGGTGTTTTAGTGACAAAGTCGGATACCCGCTAAATTTGGTAATACATTTCTTGCAAGTGTATGAGTTTTAAAATTGTCAATTGTGGCTTAAATAGCTTTAGAATTCTTCTTGAATGCAGAAATAATCTCTTATGCACACACAAAAAAAGCACAAATGAAAATACATAAAATGAGTCATGAGAATAATTGGAGTTCTGGGACTCATTCAATCTCCATTGAATAGAATGGGATTTCCTACATAGGAACAGACTCAGCTGTCTTAAGAGCACCTAATAGCAGGGGCTCTGCTAAAATCCATTTTGTGTACTGTTGTGCCTATCTATTCCTAGATTTGGTGGCAATAACTTCTTAGTGCTGTGATGGTGAACCTATGGCACGTGTGCCACAGGTGGCATGCAGAGCCATTTGTGCCGGCCCGCGAGCTGTAGGCAGACTTACCTCACTACGCATGTGTGTGCCTCACATCTGATTTTCGACCTGTTTGAGGCCTTTTCTGTCCTCGCAAAGGCTTGAGGAAGGCTTCTGCAGGCTTTGCAAGCTGAAAACTAGCCCTGCTTCATCACTCCTGTTTTTCCAAAAAGTGACGAAATGAGTCTAGTTTTCGGCCTGCAAAGCCTGCAGAAGCCTTCCTCAAGCCTTTGGGAGGCCGAAAAAGGCCTCAAACCAGCTGAAAATCAGCTGTGAGGCACAGTGCAGGTAAGGGGGTGGCAGGGATTGTGGGGATTGTGCATGCATGCATAAGGGGGTATGGGGGGGCTCATTGCCTTCTGGGTGCTGGCACGCAAGCACGAGCGTGCAAGCGTGAACAAATTTTTTGACACAGGAACCCCAAAAGGTTCGCCACCACTGCCTTAATGTAGCCATGGAAGTTAAATCTAAGTTAGAACCCCATATGATATTCATCTATTATTTGCTTAAGCTGCTTCTGTAATATGCTTTATCTCTTAATTTTGAATATATTGAGAAAGTACTTCTGAAAAAATGTGGCTTTGACAAACATAAAAACATATTTCACTTGCATTAATGTAGGAAAATCTCATCAGTTCTGATACATTCCTATCCAGTGGTCTATAGACAAATATCTCTATGGACAAAATCCAAGTTATATGAATATTCAAAAGTAAAATAATGCTTGGACAAACTCATGCCAAACAGCTGCTCAAATGAATAGATGGATATTCATAAATTTGCTTTCCATTGTCTTCCACCTGTAGAAACTGCCAATAACAAGATCTCATAATATAGCTATTTTATTATTTCAATGTGGCACACCTGGAAAGAGCTAGAATAGCACTATATAACTAGAATGTGTTGCCAATGTATGTGACCCCATTCAGAGCTCTGTACTGTTCAATTACTTTGCTGTAAATATCTCAGAGTCAAAGTTCTATAAAGTTCCTAATGCCCTTACTAAGTGCATGTTGCTTTTCTAGGTTTTTAAGAGTAAGCGAAGAACTAGAGGAAAAAAAGGAAAAATGCATTTAAGTTCAAAAATAGAACAAAGCTCTAGAGAAAAATCTACTATTTATATCAGGGGTCCCCAACCACTGGTCCCCGGGCCCGTACCGGTCTGTGGATCATTTTTTACTGGGCCGCAAAGCTTGGGCACCGCCATCTTGTTTCGATGGCGCTTCCGGGTTTTTGGTTGCTTCCGGGTTTTCTGTTGGAAAGTGCTTCCGGGTTTTCGGCTGGAAAGCATAAAATGTTGAGCAGCTTGGAAAAGTCTTTGAAACATCAAAATTATTTTGATGTTTTGGTGTTTTTTAAACATCAAAATTATTCTTTCCCAGATTTTTTCTGACATTCATGCAGCTGAATATTATTTGAAACAATATTTATTTATTTATTGAGCTTCTGGAACATTCTGGTTTAAAAAGAAAAATGTGCCCTCATATGATAATAGATGTGTTAAGAATTGCTTAGGTCATGCTGTATTTCAATATTTTAGAAATATTGTTGAGGAATTCATCAGATCTCAGGAGAAATAAAAAGATAAACAAAAACACATTATGTCCTGTAAGAGTTGAAGCTACTTCTGCAACAAAATTTAGGGAGTCTAGATGAGATGTAAAGAAGTTAGCTGTCTTTAATTTATAGAGCTATAGAAGAATGGAAACGATGTTGTAGCATTTCAGTTGGCAGGTATTTTACTCAAAAGACCCTATTTCTGATTTTCCCCTACAGGAGGATACAACAGTATTCATGCTTTCTTAAGTTGTCTGGGAAAAAAGGAAACCTAGGCAGCATTTTAAAACAGTCAAATTGTTTTCCACAGTGAATTCTCAGTTGCTGGGTAAGAGCTTTACATGGCAACCAATTGAAAAGTTTTCTTTATTCACTTGCCAAAAAAGAAAAGACAAAAGAATAATCAGAAACAAAGCTAGAAGGAGGAATTAAAATATACCTCAGTGTGTCTTGATTTCCTGCCAGTTCTCTGAAGCTGGTTAGAAGATGGGTTCACTCACTATACTACATCTAAATCAAATTCTACAACGATTTAATGTGACTGACTTCTATGCATTTCTTGTGACTCAACACCAATCTCTGTTTAGCTTTCAACTAATTTATGCTAGAAACATGAAGCATTTCACTTAACTTGGGTCCATTTTGAATGCTAAAATTTACCTTTAAATAGTTAAGCCCCTGTCACACTGCACCAACGGATGGAAAGAGGATGTAAAACGGAGAAAAACACTTGCCATCCGTTGTCCGTTGGGTTAACGCGATGCTTCCGTTCTGTACTCACTCCTCCGTTTTGCTTCCTCTTATCCGTCAGCATGGTCCGTTTTATTGATAATTTCATCGCGCTGCAGAAGTGTTTTGAGCTGCTCAAAACTTTTGTGAGCGGGAAAAATGTAATCCAATGCATCCGTTCTGCATCCCTAGGCATACGGGGGACATCCGTTTTCTGCATCCATTAACGCATGCTGGCTAATCGCTAGGCATCCGCTTGCAACATCCCGCAAGACTCGAAATCCGGTTACCAATTGACGGTAAAAGGACGACGTCAGGGAGGGGGGAAGCGGAACGGATGCGCAGCGTTAGTGTAGCGGACGGGACGAGAGAAAAAGGATGAAAGACGATGCAAATCAGCATCTTGCATCATGCCGCTACGCAAAGGGCAGTGCCGCTCTGCATGCCTCTAGGACGCATCCTCTACGCATCCGCTCTGCATCTTGCTGCTGCATCCTCTAGCGCCATTGGCCTCTACTAGCGCATCCGCTTCTGCATCTTGCTCTGCCATCCTCTACGGCATGCCGCTCTGGCATCCGCTCTGCATCCACTTTCCATCCGCCCTGCGTGCCCCCCCCGTCCGTTCCTTTCCTCTGCTCTGGTTATGCAAATTTTTGCCCCTTTTGAGAGCGGATAACAACGGATGAAACATTTTTCTCGTCCACTGTGTCCTTTTTACAAACGTTTTGCATCCGTTGGGCAGTGTGACAGGGCCTTTAAGTAAATACTATTTTAAAGAGATGGTACACAGCGAAGTACAAAGGAAAACAAAAATCTGGGTGACTAAGAGATACTGACAGTTTTAGTACCGTTTTGTGATTAGCCAAGTTTTTGCAGCCCAGATCTGAGAACCTTAGTGTATCTGCATTGTTGAGAGATTTGGATTAGATCTGGGAAAATTCATGTTCAAAGCCCTCCTTAGTCATAGGGATTACTTGGCCAATTACTCCCAGTTCTGTGGGTGTGGCTTGGTGGGNAAAATCTCCATTCCCTCCCCATTCCTGGGGGAATATTACTGCAAAATCCCCATCCCTTCCCCACTATTGGGGGAAGGTTATTGCAAAATCCCATTCCCTCCCCACCCCACTAACCTGTTTTCAAGCTCCATTCTCCTGTGCAGGGCAACCAAAGAAGACTCAGCTGATCAGCTGGGATTTGGGAGGCAGAGAATACATGGGGGCGGTGCCAGTCAGAGGTGGTATTTGCCGGTTCTCTGAACAACACAAAATTTCTGCTACTGGTTCTCCAGAACTGGTCAGAACCTCCTGAATATTGCATCTGATCCCCCTGATATGATTATTGTGAGAATAAAATTGGAAAGTATACTAAATATGTTACTTTGAATTTCTGGAGGAAGGCAGAAATATATATGCAGCAATTACATATATGATTTTGTTTAATTTTTTTGCAATACTGGGTATCAAATACGAGGAATTTCAAGCTGCATTAATGAAGATATCTCTGTAGCTTTAAATGGCTTTGAATGTAAATATAATTCAACACTTATTTGGCATCAGTAAATTCACAGTGAAATGGTACAGGATGGACATTTAATTGTGGTTAAATTGTGCTTATATAAAGCTTAAATAAATTGTAAATTTATTTGAAGAACTACTTAGAACTTGGCAAAAGAAAAGGCATTTCAGAGCTATTAATTGGGTGTGTATACTGATTACTCAGTTGGAGTTTTCAAATTCTCTGTTTCAAGAATATTTAAAGATTCTCCTTCTTAAAATATAGTTTTAAAATATTATGTCCTACAGCTTCCTGTAATTATTATTTAAATGAATGTATGAAGGTTGTTATTATAATTCAATTACAGGAAATAATCTTATTCCAAAAAAGATAGCTTTGTCAGGGTACTACAGCAAAAAGAGAATCTAACGGTACTGAAAATTTTTATTATGGCATAAACTTTCATTGGTAGGACTAGAATTCATTCATTCATTCATTCATTCATTCATTCATTCATTCATTCTTACTTCATTTTCTTAACCACCTATCTCCATTAGTAGTAATCAGTATTAATCAAATAAATACTTTGGCAGGTATCTTTATGCATATTAAGCAGAGGGGGAAAGAATAAAGAGGTCAAAACATGTGACATCTCTTAATATATTCAGGTAGAGGTGAAAAAGTATTATAAATAAAAGAAAGATTACCAAACAAAGTCCAGCAGCAACTAGAATCACAGTGGTGATAAATACATTTGTGACTTGCTTTATTCAACATATCTATATATATAAAAGTGTCTCTGTGTGTGTGTGTGTATGTTCCAGCATAACTCTGGAATGCCTCAAGCAATTTCAACCAAACATGGTACACAGATGACTTACCCTCTAGAAAAAAATATTGTGGAGGTAAGACACCCCTAACATCTGTTGGGTGTGTGTGTGTGTGCCTTAAAATGGCTTCTATTGTACAGCACAGTAGACTCGCCATGGTAACAGCTTCACAGTACTCCACAATGGGGCTTCCTCTCAGCTCTCCAAGGAAATATCAGATGATTGGCCAAGTGCAATCAAACGCTACAAAAATGAAACACCATCATAGATAAGAAAGTCCCAAGGAGAGGAATAGAAGAATTGCGATGCTGCGGGTGAGACAGTACAACAGTGTGAGGCCTGACTAAAGGTTAAGAGAGATAGGACTACTACATCTACAGCTTTAGAGACAGTACAACAACATGAGTCCCGACTACAGGATTTTCCTATCCAGTACAGGATTGGGACAGATAAATACCTGGGCAATGCCAGGTTATCAGCTAGTTTTGAATAAAACATACCTTAAGAGGAACCAAGCTGTGTAGGAAAATTCTAACATTTGACCTGTGTCACTTTATAGCAGAGGTGTCAAGCTCACATTATCACAGTGGCATCACGTGATGTATCTGGACTTTTCCCCCCTTTGCTAAACCAGACATAGGCATGGCCAGCACACAGGCAGCAAGTATGACAGCCCTGCTTTATAGTGTTCCAATTTTTAAAAATAAAAAAGTACAGTGACCTATTTTGTAAGTTTATCTAACATTTGTAAAATTATCTTAGCCTCTTACAATGTTACTTTAATACAAAAAAAATGTGTATTTTGGAATAAGGTCCAACCTGGTGATTGAGTGGCAAGAACCACCCTTTGAAAACAAGAACAGAAGAAAGATCTAGGCAAGAGAAGAAGAAAAATATTTTTGTTTTAATTTAAATTTAATTAAAGTTAACATTATTATGCCATATACTCTTTCTCTCTCTTTCTGTGTGTGTATGTATATATATATTTTTCTTAAGTTTATATATATATATATTTGTTTTCTTATGTTTTCGCGGGTGCTTACATGTATGCTGTTCAGCTTCCTTCGGGTATTATCCCACGTCATTGTAGTTGTCCTTTTAAAGTTGTAGCAATGTTTCGGCAGAATCTCATCTGCCATCATCAGGCTTCTGTGTTGAGTTCGCTGATGGACCTCGCTGAAACATCACCAAGATACTCTTAATCTTACAAGGGAAAAGACCCGACCACACCTAGATCTACATATATATATATATTTATTTCTGTTCTCCTGATATTTTAATTTGTTGACAGTTTTTAGAGGAATCTTGAAGAGTGCCCTCAAGATTTATGAGGGAAAAAATTGAATATGCAGACTCAGACTTTGTACCTATATTTAGAGCAATGGTTCCCAAAGTGGGCGGTGGGATGCCTTAGGGGGGCAGTAAGAGGAAAGGGGGCCAGCAGGGGGGCACTAAGAGGTGGCATTAGGCGGGAATGTTTCCAGGTGCCTGTTGGCCCTGCAGGCTCACTGAACTGCCGGCCGACGCACACAATTGGCTGTTTTCATCGTGCTTCTGGGTAGCTGGCGGGTTGTCGAATTGCGGAGACCCGCTATGGCGGTCACACACTCGTGGGGTGGGGGGGGAGAAGGTGGGGGAGGGTGGTGGAAAGAGGATGCCCTTAGCCTTGCAGCTAACTCGCTCTCTGGTGCTAACAGTGGCGCGGAGGCATGTCTCCCAGAAGGCGCCGAAAGCCAAAACCTCCGCCCGAGAGGCGCACAGTGGAAAGGGGTGTAGGGGTCCAGCATTGAGGGGCCACCGCTTCCTGGAGAACAAGGAAGGCGGCAAAGCGCCCGGGGGCTGGCCGTTGCGCGCCTCTCCCAGCCAGCCAGACTTGTGTGGCAGGAATGTTGGGTGGGGTGGCAGGCGTGCGGCTGGCCTCCAACAGTGCGTGGCTCGTGTTTTTTGGGTTCAGAGGCTCTATGATGGCCGTCCTGTACCTAGAACCTGTTAGCCTCCCTCTGGCAGCCCGGTTCTTACGACCGAAGTCCCTGCGCTTGCTTGCGTTGCTTACTTAGTTGTTTTCCAAGCGAGTCGTTACATCTGCTCCGCTGTCTGGGCTGTCTCCGCATGCCTTTCCCTTCCTCCGCCGCCTGGGTGGAGCATAATAGCATGGGTGGAATGCTTCAACTGAAGGTTGGAGTCCTCTGAAGCGTGTGGCAGAGTACCTGTGTTCCTTGCTGTGGCTCCAATGGAAGTGGAACCCTTGGGTTTGAGCAAAGAGGTGGAGGTCCAGCTGTTAAGCGCTGCTTCCGGGAAGGTTGGCATTGGCAAACAATTGGATGCCAAAGGGGGCTGGAGAAGGGGCAGAGGGGTAAGCTGCATTAAGGAAGCAGGAAGATCTTCGCCGTATGTTTATTCATTGACTAAAGCCGGGATCAAACAGCATGCTAAACTTCTAAAAAACGCAAAAGGCTGGGTTGATATATTTCTGCCCGTGTTTTCTCACCTGGCAACTTGGCGTGGACCTTCAAATTCCCAGCCTCTGGCTATTGCTTTAAAAAACTTTTATCAAAGTGCCACTGCTGTCACATTCTTTTCCAGTCTGTCGTGTCTGTCTGTCCATGATCCCGTCCGTCCTGTCCGTATCCATAACCATCCATAACCATCCATACATATAGAAAGATCTGCCTGCCTTTCTGCCCTACCTACCTACCTATCTAACCAGTATAGATCTATCTATCTATATCTACTCCATACATACATCCAAAATGTCTTTTCTGCTCCTGCCTTCCCTGCATAACCTACCTAATTGGGACTCCTGTCTTCATCTAACGTACTACCTATCTATCTCCTAACCGCTAGCTACTTATCTGACCAATACACTTACCTATCCCTACCTATCCATGACATTTATCCGAAAAGAGTCTGCCTTGCCTAGTGGCCACGTTATCTACCAATCTACCTACTACCTGTCCTCTCTCTCTCTCTCTCTTCCATGCTAGTCCATCGCATCCATGTTTTCAAGAAGGCGCAGCCCGCAGGCACAGTTGGGAAAAGTAGAGTAAAGCCTGGGAGGGAGGGGGGGGAGGTGAGAGAAAGGAAAGAGGAGTAGAGACCTGATGCATCAGATTCAAGATTTAAGAGCCCTATTTTAGACTGAGGCCCTTTTCCGACATGTGAAACAGTTTTTGTGCCCAAGCCACATTGAAACAATCTTTGGCTTCTATTAAAGGTTTTGAGCAAAAAGCATGGTCAAGACTATCAGGGTAAGATCTCACACATTTTCTTGAGTCTGGTAAACGAGGAATCCATTGGACCAGATCGTCCTATTCTAGAACGAATTACTTTTCCCCAATGTGTTAATTACAGTGCAATTTTCTGAAGAAGGCAAAACTCCACAATATGTATTGGTTAAGATTACATAGGAGAAGACACACACACCACACATCTCTCCCTCTAACCCTGCTGGAGCAGGTGATTGGACCGTGAGAATGAGAGTATCTCTATCTTTCTCCTCCCTCCTCTCTTTAATTTTTTTTTTTCTGTCCAGCTATTCCTATCATCACCCCCTTTCTTTTCGCCACTTTTTGTCTTTCTTTCCAGTTTGCTATTTCTTTTCTTCCTTCTCTCTCTCTCCCGTCTTTTACTTTCTCTTTCCTCTTCAGGCTCACCGCAGTTGGACTTGAGCTTGCTTGGAGACAGTTCCCTCCAATGCAGGTGGGGTGCACATGGGTGGACCGCTCGGGGCTGGCACCTAGAACGCTGCAGTGTCCGGCATGTTTGAAAGGTGACGCAAAGCCAAGTGTCAGTAATTTTTGCTTCAAAGAATGCAAAAAGTTTCTTGTGGTTGTGCACAAGAAGGGACACACACATCGCAATACAATTTCGCAACCTAAACATAAAGAGATACAAATAAAACAAGTCAACTGAGATCAGGAAAGCATCTCTGATTAGATTTAATTCACTTCTTAGACATCTAATCAGAGATGCTTTGCCAATTCTAGGTGCAATGACCTGCTCCAGCAGGGTTAGAAGGCAGTGTGTGGTGTGTATGTATGTGCATGGCTGTCAAAACTGCCAAAAGAAACAGGTCAAGTTATCTCTGGGGAGGCCTTCATAATGCTAGAAACTTGCTAAGCAACCAGCCATTAAGGAGAGGATCCACGTTGTATTTGGTTTGCCCAGTCACCTGGCTCACGTCCACCAGCCAAGTCACATGGACCCAATTCACCTACCCGGACATGTGCCAGCAAAGCCATGGCTCAAGCCAGCAAGTCCACTGCCAGCCAGATCACGTGACTAGCATAGCCATGTCCACCCAGTCAACATGACCAGCAAGCCACACCGCTCAAATTAGGCCCATTGCCCCACAAATTTAGAATCCCACGCCTGGGTGGGGGGCCACTGAGGATGGAGTTATGTAGTACCAAGGGGGCGGTGGACTGAAAAAGTTTGGGAACCACTAGTTTAGAGAAAACCAACAAATCCACTTTAATCTAAATTTATTTAAATAAATTTACATACTATTCTGGTGGAGTTAAAACATAAATGCATATGTCTTCATCTGTCTTTAAAGAGCTATACATGTTCATTTTTATATAATTTTCAGGATTATGAGCTTGTTCTGTTAAATAGTAGATTTCTCCTTAATGTCAGATTAATTGATGAGTAATCTAAGTTAAAGTACAGTATTGTGCTCCATCACTATGTTTACTATTTTCAGGAATCTTTCCAGATTTATAACAATCCATATAGACTCAGGTGTATGTATAAGTACAGGAAGAAATGAGAAATTTCAACTTAAATTTGAAATAAGATTGAGAGCTGAAAGTTTGTGAATGTAAAAGGTTCAGAACTAATAAACAAAAAAAAATACAAATGATAAAAGAGAGGATGAGAAGGAAGAAAAAAAGGAGGGAATGAATGGAATAATATAGAGGTTGCTGAGGTAATGTGAGAGTTCTGAGGATAAACCTAGGTTTTTGTTGTGCTTATGGCATGATCAAAATGTCAAGGAGAAGCCCAAACAGAACACATAACAGTAAAGGTATGTCTCTGGAGTGTGGCAGTGAATTGCATGTATCTCCTAGCTGATGGGATGTAGACAACAGTATATTGCCTTGCAAAATAATGTCTGGATTAGAATTACTAGGTTGAATAAAGTAATGTGAGAGTGTACCATAAACCTGAGCCTCAGTTGGGGTTATGGCATCCTGATCAAAATGTGCCAAAACTGATCCTGACTTTACAGTTATCAGGGAGTATTCCAAGTGTTGAAGATAAGTCAATTTGGAATGCAAGGGGAAGAATGTTAAAGAGAAAGAAAGAAGAGAAAGTCATAGCAAAGTGAAGTTGTTTGGAATTGATGATTTGGTGCAAATCAGCCAGATGTTTAGACTAAATTTGGCATTTTTGTTCACTTTTTTTTTTATACAACATGCTATTGTGAACAGTAGTCCACAAGGCATGACACTAAGTATCAAGATCATGCATACAATGCTGTGCACTATACATGACAACCTCATGGCCTNGGCCCAGCACCTCTATAGAACACACTTAAGCAGTGCGGCAGGGATGTCTGCTATACATGACCTAAACTGGAAGACTTTTTATCTTTAAAGGGATTTGGTGAAAATGAACAAAACATATCCATTCTTTGGTTGGCCCCATTAACCTTATAGAAGATATGTAAGTTGTCCAGAGTCATAAAATCCATAATATTTGTTAGTATATTGGATAAATGTAGTTTATAAACTGGGTTTATGACTGATGGTATTATGCAAGCCCAACCGGTTGTGATTATTGTGGTAAAACTTGGTTCTCCAACTTGTAGCCAACCTTATATTTTTAAATGCAAAATGAGTCTTCTTAACTGACATTCATATATTGTTTTAAAAGTACTTCAAAGCATTTTTGCCTACTCTTCAACTAGCAAAGCTGCAAGACTGCCTTTGGGCTGTTAGAATCAAATAGGAAAGGGAGTTATCAGATGGGAATGATTATAAAAGGCCTATTAATCAAAACCAATGAGCTAATCAAATTAATTGTTAATCAAAACCAAGAGCAATGAGTCAGGTCATATTAACTGCTGCCTAAATAGAATACCTGGCCAACATTGTTGGCAAAGCTGAAGAGTGGATTGAAATCTGGAAGCAGATGCTGAAGCCAATTTCTTCATTTCCAATTGGTTTTAGCTGAATGACAGGAAACTGAAGGCTACTGTGTGGAATGATTGAATAACACAATGCTGAATAGCCTTAAGCTTATGTTTTGGTGCCTTCAAGTCAGTGTTGACTCCTGGTGACTGCCTTCACAAGTCCCTGAAATTTTCTTGGCAAGATTGCAGAAGTGGTTTGGCATTATCTGCTTCTTAGGGCTGGCAAAACGTAGTCACCAAACTGGTAGTAACACCGGTTGAATCCCACCCCTGGATAGAGGGTTGTAAATCAGGTGATGCACCTATGCATTTTTTGTGTTATTTGTAAAGCAGATTTGTAAATATGTTAGTTGTGATCAACCAAAGGGAAGGCTGTTATGGTTCAGAGTGAAAGTTAATAGTCTAGACAGCAAATGAAGTCTATAGCGTCCAGTTTCAGGGTCAGAAGTTGAACATTTATAAGGTGAGGAATTAAAAGGCCAGGAGAATGTGAAATCAAAGGAATGTAAGTCAAAAAACTTCCCAATTACAGGCTGTCAATCTACCACACATTCTTCTTCAGTGTCAGTGTTCAAGGGTTCATAACAAAAAACTAAATGTAAAACTATAAACATCAGTATATGATAGCATCAGCATTTCTGGCAGTGTTTCTTCTGAAATCTGTTGGTCTTCACTCAATTTCCAGAAATATAAGTGCACAAGATTCATCTTCCAAAAGATTGAAGCAGCCACAGAGAAAGGCAGACTCCATATTACTGTCCCCCAACCATCTAGGGAGATGGAATTGTAAGCATGATTTTCTGAATAGAACAACTGAACGTCAAGATTGTCTCCACAGACAAGTAAGTCCCGTAAGAAATGGGGACTTGATCCATAAATACTTTTGTAGGTAATAACCAACAGTCTATGGTAACTAATGCAACTACTCACATAATTCTGCTAACCTGCATCCTACCAGCAGTCAGACTGCTGTGTTTTTCAATAATTCACCTGTGAGATGATAAGGGCACTAGTGATAGTTGCCAAAGCATATTGTTCCAGAAACACTTATATCAAGGCAAACATCGGTAATCTGCTTGTGTTCTAACAGGAACTATGAGTCCAGGAGAATTATCAGGAACCCAAGCCACTTAGAATTTAAAGACAAAACAGTTCAAGTTAAATTCCAGCAAGACAGGTGAAGCTCTTTAACCTGTATTGTTATTGGTTTTGCTTTTTGCAAGACTAAGTTTGACATTTGGACTAGTTCATAAAATTATCTGGTCCTATCTGGTACAGAATTTTGATTGTTATCAACAACTCTTATGTCTCTGCTTCTCTCTTTCTAGCAGATTGTTAATGGCTCAAGTTACAAGGGTATTTATGGACTCTGCACTTTCCAAACCTTAAGTGCTAACTGACTGATTACCTGCCAGTTCTTGGTTAATGTCAGAAACTTAATGCCTCAAGTGCCAAGAAACAAAGAATCCACAAGGCACCCAGCGTGGACTTTATGTACTTATGAAGTTTGGCCATGGCAGCAAGCTCTTGGATAAACATAACATGGCCTGTCTATATGGCAAAGAATTAATATCTTTCATATACAGTTTATGAACCAACTGTTCCAAAGTAAAAATTTGGAATGTGTGCGCTCACGACCAGTCAACCCCTTGTCAACAAAAGTGCAGTCCACCTCTGCTGCTAGTTATTAAAAATGCAGGAGATCTGTCCTCTTTTACATATAGTCAGCATACTGTTTATACATGAATGGTAATAAGAACAAGGCATAACAGCACCATACAAATTAAAATCCAAGCTAATTAAGGGAGTAGATGAGGACAAAGGACAGCATCAGGCATATGGTTACATTGATCAAGCAGGTTTGGCTGCCTTAAAAATGCTTTTATGCAGGAAAAAAAAAAATCCTGAACAGGAAATAGAATCCTCAAATTTAATGGGTATTGAATAATCTGTGCCTTTCTTTGAAGAAATATGACAGCCAGTTGTTTAAAATATCCCAACCATCCTCAAGGCCTGTTTAGTCTGATTAAGATTCCAAAGGAGAACACAACTTCTTAATGAAACCGTTAAAGTTCTGACATCTTATGAAGTCTTCTTGGGAGATTCTAGCAGAGGGGAAAACTTAGTTTGCTTGATGTTACTGCCTGTAAAATAAGACATAGTGACAGATTGAGGAAAAAGAATAAAAATTGCCCCCCAGAGGCTGATTTTGAAAGCTGAGCCATGTGAAGCTCTCATGAGCATTGGTTTGTTTTGGTAAGAGCAGCCTTCTCATCCAGGCCTTCCGACACATATGAACACTTAGTTATCTGGAGAAGGTTTCAATGCTGGGAAAGGTGGAAGGAAAGAGAAGAAGAGGTTGAGAAGGAGAAAGATGTACTCACTTAGTTAGAGAGATGATGGGCACATCGTTAAAGATTGAAAGGACCAGATTAAAAACAGATCATCTGGGCAGAAAACCTATTTATGTCATCATTAAGACTCAACATCATCTTAATAGCACAGTTAATACACAATTCCTAATTGTTTTTATAATGCAAATTTCAGTTTATCCTGTGAATCATGTGGTTTTCTGAACTATGTAAATTTTGTATATTATAATAATATTTTGTAAGTTAAAAACATCATTTTTTCAGGGCAAGAGAATAAATACTCTTTTACAATAAGTAAATTCTACATCTACAAAATAGAAATTACAGGATGGAAGTGAAAGTATGGCATCTAAAATAACTCTTCTAATTACAGTTATTTTTATCATGCTATCTAAAAGAAGGAAACAATAGTCAATATCTATATACTACTAAAACTCTTAACAGTGATTATCTGTTAACCCAAATGGTATAATATACAGGTAGTCCTCAACTTACAACAAGTCACCATTCAAAGACATGATAGACCATTCAAAAGCTACTTATGACCTGATTTGAAGTTGTAGCAACCACAGAGCCCCTACTGTTACGTTAAAAAAATTCAGGCACTTGGCAACCTACCCACCTTTATGACCGACCACAAAGATGCTACATTGGACAGCCATACCTATCTCCCCTCCATCACCCATTGGGGTGGCTGTAATAAATTGGGGGCACTTTGAAATGGTACATACTTTTTGGATGGAGCTTCGGAGATTGTGTTGGAAAAGGAAAGCAGGCCATTCTGCCCCCTTGGCTTCTCTACAGGCCAGGCAACTCTGTCCTGGAAGCAGGAGGCAGGCATTATTTCAGAATGAATTGCGGCCACTCCCAGATTGTTGCTCTCTTCAGGCATAGAGCCTCCAATGTATAGAAGGTCACATGATACAGTAGATGCTTCCAGAAGGAGACCTACTGTAAAAGTAAGTGACCAATAGGTGGTGGGGTGTATGGAGGAGAGTGAGGGACCCAGCAGGAAGGGAAACAGGCCTAAAGCTTGCAGGGGCCCGGTGGGGCAGGAAAGGAGGCCCAAGGCCTGCAGATATCCTGATGGATGGGAAGTGGGGCACAGGGTGCCTAAAGGGGTGGGAGAGGCCTTCAGAGGCAGGCCATGTGAGAGCTGGGGCAGACCACGTGTGAGCTGGGGCCGTGCTTAGTGCCAGAACTCCCCACCCCTGAGATAGCCCATGCTCCACTTAATGATCCCATTAGGAAGAATAGGGGTAGAGAATCATTAAGCGAGGCAATCACATAGATGCAGTCTCCATTATAATTGATAGTTGAGGACTATTTGTACCACAACAAGTTTTGACTCAAGGGACCTAAAATCTGCTAAAGAAAGCATAAAAATGTGGGACTCATTACTCCTTGAAATTGAAATTTTCATATATATTCAGGCTAGTTGTATTTGCAGAGTTGTGGCTGTCGCACTGTCCCCATGAGCTGTGGTGGCTCAGTGGTTAAAATACAATTTGCAGGATACTGACTGCCAGCTACAAGCAGTTTGGCAGTTCGATCCTGACTGCTCAAGGTTAACCGCTCGGCCTTCCATCCTTTGAGATTGCTAAAATGAAGACCCGGATTGTTGGGGGCAGCATGCTGACTCTGTAAACCGCTTAGGGCTGTAAAGTACTGAGAAGCAGTATATAAGTCTTAAGTGCTATTGATATTATGGCATTGTGAATTCTGACTGTCCCTGTCAGGTTCCCATGCGCAACGTCAATGGGAATGCCTGGAGGAAGACACAAGTCAAAACCCATTGATTTTTTTGTTGCCTGTGGTCATTCTGTTTATTTGTTTAGGCCAGGGGTGTCAAACTCGTGGCCCATGGGCCGCATGCGTCATGCACTGGCCACGCCTACCCCCAGTTTAGTGAAAGGAAAAACAGTTGTGATACATCACATGACAATCCTGGTTTATGCAAGTAAATACTTATTACTGAAGTTTCTTTGCCTCTTCAATTATTTTTCTATGTGTGATAAATCCTCTTCTTAGATGATCATGGAACCATCCACCCATGGGGTTAAAAAAATGATCATCCTAAAATTTAATGTCCATTTTTGTCATATCAAACTGCACTACCTTTCTCTCAAAGGAAGAACCAACTAGTTAACAGGGTTGTCTTTCAAATGAGCTTATACAACAGTGCTACAGCTATGCATCTGCACCAGATTCTTAGAAACTTTTAAGAATGGCCTCATTTCCTTTGTCTCTCAGCATACCTTAGTTGTTTTCCAGGGTATTTTCCAGTTATTTTCACAACCAGGGTCTTGTACATTGTGCATCAATGGTAGTTACACTATTGTTTTACAAAGTAGGCAATGGGTGAAGTAAAAGAGGCTGCTGGCTCATATATGCTAGCTTGCAGAACAAAACAAAATGGAGTCTGCTGAACAGAAGACAATACTTTATATTTTTCTCCCTCAATATAATATGCAGCAGTTCCATGAAGGGTATTGCAAATGTACTGCATTTGCTTGCTTGTTGTTACCTCAGGCTTCCACAGGGTGGGGATGTTCATTAACACTCAATTATCATTCTGTAACTCAGTTCTTGTTAACTACAAATGCTTCCTAGGGTCCTTTGTTCACAACATTCCATTAAAAAAGAAAGGAGAGCATTCTAGTTTTTGCATTCAGCTCAAAAAGTAGTCAGACAAAAGGGGGAAAGGGAGAAAAAGTAGTTATGTTAGTATTTGATGTGTAATGGAAACTTTTTTTCAAAGGAAAGGGTTGTTTTTTTTTAAAAAAAAGGCAAATCAATTGTACTTGAAATTAATTAACCAATTTGTAAACATGATGCTCCCTGTATCTTTGTTTTTAAGACATTTGCCCGTGGGGTATATGATTAGCATTTTCCCTTGGAAATTAGTGACTTGACTAACTTGATCAAGCTCATAAATGCTCAATCTGGTTGATGTAAAAGGTTTATTTTTAATGGCTTCATGGTTGCTAAAAAGAACTAGGAAGCCAAGAGTATGGAGACATCATTAACAGAAACAATATATTGGCAGCTTATTTAATAAAGCAAACAAACAAGACTACTTTAATTATGGGCGCTGGCCTAGAGAGGCAGCAGCAAGCCAGCAAGCAAAGAACCCCCGCTGTGAAAGTGTTTTCAGAAAAGCGCTCTGAATAGAAACATTATGATGAGCTGTCAATATTGTCCTTTCAAGGAAAATAACAGCATTCATGCATTTTGTATAAGGGGGTAGATCAAACAGGCAATCAAAGTCATCTTATTAGGTATAGATGCTCCCCTGCGTTGTTCGTAGCACTGTAGATTCTCAAGCATTACAGGACAGGCTTATTTGCCTGCAGCTGTTGAAATGGTCATCTTTCAGTGTCCTTAAGGAAACTTCCCTGCAAGTTGCATCTTACCCATTTCTGCCACATACCTAACATGATTTAGGTCTTTTCCCTTGTGTATCTTGGGATATCAACTCTGAATGGTTTCTGGCAATTATGTTATGACACAAAAGAAGGATCCATTGTAAAAATGTCCTTCTGCACTAGGTGAGCAGTTCCCAGCATGATGCCAGACTGCAATCTGAAGTGGTCCCAATGTCCTCTACTGCATGTTTTCAGCAGTCCAGACTCAGCAGTAGACTAGCAGTTATTTACAGCATAAGCAGCTGCCTAGTCAACATTGCATCTGGCCTATTGAAAAAACATGGCTAAAAAAAGAAAAAGTTTGTTCCCTAACTCAGCAGCAAGCAATGTTTAAGCAATCTCAATCCCAATAGCAGTGAATTAAAATTCATGGTGTTTTTTGCAAGAGTACACACCAGAGAATATGCAAAGAAATTTTTCAGATGTTCAGCCTAGAGCCACTCACAGATCTATCACTTTCCAGGAGCCCTCTGGTCTGACTGTGCAGCTTTTAAGTATGCTGTGGTTTCTTGCATTGGATTGACCTTTTAAGCATGGTCACCATACCCTTAGAGTTGGGGAAAGGTTAGGGCACAAAGTAAAAAAAAAGCTTTCGATAATAACATTAAGAGTTTTGCTTACAAAAAGCTTGCTCACAAGTTTTGCTTACATTTGTGATAATTCCATAAGGAATTTGTGAGAATTCCATGAGTAGTGCAGCATGAATTCCAATTAACCTTGGCTCGATACCAACACCTATGAATGTCGACATAAATGTATCTTTGGAGACTGAAATCAAGTCCCCAATTTGGCAGAAGTCCTGGTCTTCTGAAGTAAAAGTAATTCTGCACAGAAAGCAAGTTTTGTATTTAATGCCCTACCAATCCAAGGGCTTGACTAGTGATAAAATCAAATAATGTCCCTGGTTTAATAGCACATCCGATTTATATATTGAAATACATACGATAAGTAAGGTACATACAATCTGTACACAGGAGAGCATGTGTTAATTAATATTGTGTAATTGGAAAATAGAGATGAGAATATCTACCTCTCTCTTTTAATATTTCATGGATCCACTAGAACAGAATGAAAATAAGCCATTTAGCTTATTAAATCATGTAATAAAACAGATTATTTAATTTCTGAAATATTTCAAAAATCTTTGTTTAATATTTTGTTAGAAGGCTGGAAAAGTAGTTGATACCAGCCATCAACCTCCACTTTTCATAAAGAACTCAAAACTGTTTGCCTGCATTTATAACGCACATAGATAGAGACGCCTATAGGTAAATTTAATTTGTTATTGTTATTCATTATTTTATAGTGAGTCATACACAAAACAACTTGCTCTAGGTAGTGTAAACATCTATAATTAGATTGGAAGAAGAAACATTGGAGAGGAGGCAGAAGCAAAGCTGACCAGTAACATGCATTTCCTTTTCCTTGTGACTGTATCCAAGAACGTTCAAATGTCATATATTTGCAATTTGGAAAGTGCCAGATATGCTGAGCACCTGAAAATGCCTCTTGTATTCTTTGAGTTGGTCATCTCAGCCTAGGACAGTGATGGCAAACCTATGGCACACGTGCTGGAAGTGGCACACAGAGCCATCTCAGTGAGCTGTTGCCCCACTCAGTTCCACTGCACATGTGTGCGCACCTCCCGCCAGCCAGCTGATTTTCAGGTATCTGCCGCGCATGCATGGGGGGGCAGGGTGCATGCAGGAGACAAATGTACATGCACAGGCAGGCAGGGGGGAGTGCGGGGGGTCCCATGTGCATGGGCAGGGGGCGGGGAGAGCATGGGGGGGTGTCACACATGCATTGCATTATGGGTGCAGGCATCTGTGCGTATGCACGCCTGGCGGAACTTTCGGCAACCAATGACAGAAAGGTTAGCCATCATTGGCCAAGGACATATAACAGAGTTGTGCCTGCAGTAATGATACAAAGGAAAGGAGTTTCCATTTCACCATTGTCTGCTCTTCATCTGGACCTTGAAAGATTTTCTAATGTGGATTAGGCTGTGAAACATTTCTGCCATAGGATTATCTACTTATACTTGTGGAGCGAATATATCACCAGCTTTGTGAAATCCATGGCTGTATTCATAATCAGCAGTTCCATTTAAATGCAAGTTCATGGCTGTTTGTAATAAATTTTCCAGAACACAACTCAGTGTCCTCTTTTTCTCCTCATCTGACTCAGTGGGGCTCTGCTAGGTGTAATTTTTTACACTGACCATTGTTTGCACACACTGTGTGGATTGAAATATTACTTATCATTTACGTTAGTGGCTCCCTAGTGACTGTTGGCTGCTTTATCTGTAATTTCTGATGCCACATGCCCTTTCTCCAGCCTACATAGATCTCAGCTGAATACATAAAGATGCCCTTGAATCAAACTTGAATTCTGGTGACTACATAGACACAAACAAGGACAATTTTCTTGGCAGCAATTCAGATGTTATTTGCTCTTGCCTTCAAGGATGTTTTTTGACTTTGACAGCCCTATAATACTTGGTTCAGATTAACTAGGTCCAACCCCATGGAGCATCAGCCAGGTGCTGCCATCTGCTGAGATAAGCTGAATATTTATGTTTGCATGCATTCCTGAACAAAACAGATTTATTGCTGGTTAACTCTGTGCAGATGCAGATGGTAAGGTTTCCATTCTCCTAACTCTCCCGACTGCCATGTAGTGGAGCTGGAAAAGGGCAGCAAAGTGCTGCATTTTGGCTAAATTCCAGGGAATTAATTGTTATGTTTTGGAGGTCTCTGTACCCAGGAGTTCCAGGACATGTCAGGAGAGGACCTAAAAAAAAAGCTATGTAGTTCGGTTTGCTTATTTTTGCCCTCATGAAGTTGTATATACAAATGCACAACTGTATGGGTAAGAATAGTGTCAAACTGGACTAAAAGAGCCGATAGCTAACTATGATCGCAAATGCACTTTTTTCAGCCTTTGAAATAATGGAGATTTCTATGCAATCAAAAGATTATTGATATATTGCTTGGTTCATGCTGTTCTTCGTAACGGTAACACTAATCATAATACAGTAAGCATACATAACAGTAGAAAGTCTGATTCAGTGGCAAGAATGATGTCCTGACATTCAAGGTAAGGTTGATTGGTTGGATGTCAGAATTAACTGGTTTATAGGAGAACATGTCTGCTAATGGTTTTCTAGCTAAGCTGCCTCCTTTCCTGGTAGCAAGGTTAGAAGAGATTTGCTATGTAATCTGCAGGATTTTTCTTGGAAAGTTGACCAGGAAGTAGCCTTGTAAATCCTAAAACAGTCCATCACACTCTGAGAGGGTTAGCTATTCAGAGACCTTACCATAAACTTGGTATGAATGGCTACTTTCTGTCTGCAGCAAACAAGGAAAATATCAATGGGAATGTTTCCCAATGTGCGATTCCTATCATCTCAGTAACCCAATATATAGACTTAGTGAAGCATGAAACCAATTAGTTTCCACTTTGCCAACATGAGTGGGTGTTTTACTCCTTTGCTGTAAGTGAAAGTTGAACACTTGTAGAATTATTAATGTGACCGAAACAAGGCTTCTTTATCCTAACATTTGTATAAAAGATAGAGTTGGGCAGTTTTGTTGAAGAATGTATGCACCCACTAACATTTCCTTTTCTATAGAACTATTGAAAGTACAGCAGTCCTGGTCTTACTCAGAAGCTAGGTTAATTTTAATACGAGAACATTTACAAACCATAGTTTGAATGCAGCATGAAGGGAATCTCATTCTTTATCTTGAGCTCACACATGACTTTTGTTTAAGGGGCTCCAAATGCTGTGCTCTTTTGTAGGATGTGTTTCTTAGCTCTGGTTATATAGATACATGCAAGTAAACCATTTTTATTTTTCTTCTGACTCTCCCTTTAAATAAATTAATCTGTACAATAATAGATACTCAAGGCTTGAATGAAGCCCTCTGTTGATAGAAGTGTATAGGAAGTCCTTAGGAATAGGTTTAATAAATATGTTTGAAATATAGCTAATCATTGAAGACTAATATGCAATCGAGAGCCACCAAATCTGGGTTGCAGAAATCCAGAGGTTCACTAGAGGGCAACAAAGGGCTAGAGAAGACTCTCTAGTAGACATCTGGATTTTTTCACTTTCTGTTAGAAATTTGTTCTTAATCATTTGATGATAATCTTGAATAGATGGTACCACTTTCTCTCTTTGTGTCAGTTGCAATCTCAGTCATTCTCTCCTACATACACACAAGTACTGCATATATGGAAAAAATAACTTCCCAGACAGCAATTAGCTCCATGCTAAAGGCCATATACCAAGGAGCCTTGAATGTTGCCCCTTCCACTGACATCACTGGGAGCTCATTATCCTCATTATTGGATGTGAAATTCCTCTGGCGTGTTTCACATCTACTAGTGTTCTAAGTTATAATAATAGAAATACCTCAGATTGGCTTGACAGCAATCGGACAAAATGTGGATACCTTTGCATATTGAAAGAATATTTGAAAGATCTAACGTTTTATCCTTTCTTTTCTGAATATTTCAGGGCTTCTGTGCTTGCAGTCTGCATATGAATTCCATATTTAAAACCTGACTTAAGCCCCTGTCACACAGCATCAACAGATGGAAAGAGGATGTAAAACGGAGAGAAACACTTGCCATCCGTTCGTTAACATGATGCATCCGTTCTGTACACACTGCGTCCGTTTTTCATACTCTCTATCCGTCCAGCATCCGTCTACTGAGATTTCATCCACTCAAAAAGTTTTGA